>CAVMBJ020000022.1:21949-53789 GCA_963675895.2 Styela plicata
CCCATGAATATACCCATGTCACCGGGGATGCGGATTTGTCACAAATCATGAGGTTTCTATTTCACCGGGGATGCGGATTTGTCACAACTCATGAGTATTCTCATGTCACCGGAAATTAGGATATATCACAAATCTTGAGCATTGCATGTCATTGTGGACGCCCATTGAGAAGGGTTGGTAACCTCATATCACCAGGGATGCGGATTTGTCACAACCCCTGAATATTCCTGTGTCACTGGAGATACGCATTTGTCACAAGTCATGAGTCAAGCTTTTTCCGGCTTGAGTTTTGAGAAGGGTTGGTAAACTCATGTCACTAGGGATAGGGATTTGTCACAACTTATGAGTATTCCCATGTCGCCGGGGACGCGGATTTATTATAAATCATGAGTATTGTATGTCATTGGGGATGCCGATTTGTCACTGGAGATGCACCGATACCATATTTTTCGCCAATGCCTACACTTTAAGATGATCCGACACTGTTTATTCCCCATGATCAAATTCCGCAATTCCTCACAATACCGATCGACGCCGACCCTTTAAAATGAGCGGATTTCGATACCACCGATACTCTATATTTCCGATACCGACCTATAAAGATTATTTCAATTGGGCCGATACCGTTACTGCCGATAATCAAAATTGCCGCTAACGATCGATTGTGATACTTCAAAATTAGCCGATACAGATACTGCCGAAACTTACTGATACCGCTCAACTTTACAGCGAAAAATGTACTAGATAATAATGGCCCAATAATGTCCGACAAATTTAGTGTTACTATGACGTCATCACTGGCATTTGGGCAAAAGATTGTGACAGATTGTGCTACATTAATATATTTTTTTGCAAATTTTAAGGACATATTTCCCTATATTCTATTCATTGTGCTTGGTACCACTATTATTATTGGAAAATGAAAGATTTGCAAAATTCAATATAAAAAAAATCAGAATCTAAAATTAATAAGTACTTTTATTAATGCGAATTGTGTTAGGTCAACAGAAAAATAATAAGTTGATGTTAATCAAGTTAGACCAAATCCATAGACTTAGATATCAATGTTGTGTTTCCTAAAATGATTGTTCGACTTTTGTTTTTTCAATTCCAAAACATCACTTCGAAATCGAACACACAAAGCTCCACAAAATGCACTTTTTTTATTTGACAAATGAACAAAATTCATGACAATGATTAACAAATAAAATAGATAGTTTCATATTCGATTTTAAATTATATTTGACTTATTTGTAGTATATTTGACTCATGATTACAATATCACAATATTCATGTCTATTGCTATTTTACTTGGGGTTGCGAATTTGTCATAACTCGAATTTGTCTTAACTGAATATTTCTATGTCACGGGGGGTGCGGATTTGTCACAACTCATGAATATTCCTATGTCACCGGGGATGCGGATTTGTCACAACTCACGAGCATTCCTATGTAACCGGGGATGAAGATTTGTCACAACTTATGAATATTCCTATGTCACCGGGTATTGGAGACTTGGGGGTGCGTTACAGTAGTAAAAATGTTTAGGATAAAACCATAGACTCCAAGCCTTTTGCTTATTGTCCATATAAAATCCTAAGTTGTTTGTTGGAAAATCCCACTGTCTATCTCAAAATAGTCAATGAAATACAGTCAAAATTGTTCTTGAAAGGTGTTATATTACAAATGACGAGGCCTCAAACGGTGAAAATAATGCTAAATTCGTCGGTTTCATGAAGTTTAGTACCATATATCCGATTATCATAAAAACTTCCCCTGTTGGAAACGACTCATCCTAACCCGGGAGACAATGTCAGATACTTGCAGCATTGGCGCCCCCTAGTTAGGATGAGAATATTCTGCCAGATTTTATTTTGTTGACATTCGTGAATATGGTACTAATCTTCACTAGACCCAAATTCGTTACGAGTAAACAGCAGTATTACAAACAATAAGTCCAGCAGTAATAGTTCCAAGTTGTTAGTGAAATTAAATGACTACCGAAGTGGGTAGTAGAGCGAAATGGGTATCCCAGCGGATAGTTTGTCGAGTGGTCCAAGTGGGAAGCGGGAAGTGGGTTTCCCAAAATTGAACAACCGAGAATCGATTAGATAAAGTTCTAAATATCAAAATATTAATTTAAGTAAAGTGTTTCCAGAGAGTCTAACCAGTAAATATTAATAAACATTCTAACCTGAAAATACAATAAAAAGGTATCTAACCGATAACAAATTCCTAACTAACAAGAAGTCGCACTCATTAAACACTAAATAAGGGCGAAAGCTGTCTCACAATACAAAATCAAAACGCAAGTTGATAAAAAAGCGCTTCCAGAATCGACACAGATGCGCTTTGCGGGTAACTTGTCTGAACATGCCCAAGAACAGCAATATGACGCCACACACCCTGTAGCTCATGAATGGACTTCGCGTAGTAAACAAAATGAACAATAACAAACAGTCCGTAACACCGGGAATGCGGATTTGTCCCGGCTCATGAGTATTTCCATGTCACCGGGGATGCGGATTTGTCACAATTCATGAGTATTTCTATTTCACCGGAAATGCGGATTTATCACTCATGAGTAATGGATGTCATTAAGAATAGCGATTTGTCATTAGGGATGTATCGATACCACTATTTTGCCAATACCGTCACCGACGCCAATACTGCAAAATGAGCCGATAACTATGCCACCGATACGCAACATTACCGATACCAGCCAATACCGATATTCATCACAAATGCCTTTAAATATGTTCAAAGTACATCCTTAAAGTGAAAATTTTCCAAAAAAATCACTAAAATTATCTGTAAAAGAACTAATAGCAAAGAAGCACCCATAGAGGATGTTATATACTTGAAGCAAAAAACAACAAAGAATATTGGAGAACTTCATACCAATATATATATATTCAAAAACAACATAGAAAATTATTTTCAGAAATAGGACCCAATGAAGAAAAAAAAACTTTATTCAAATGAATTCCCCACAAAATAAAAATTTTTGATTGGGCAAAATATGCTAAATCACAAAAACGAGTATATATAGTTGATTTTTTTTAAATATGTTTGCACAATTCTTGAGACTTTATTCAGAAGGCTAAATTGCCTAAAGGAAAGGAACATAAGTTTAACAATCCATCCCCAAGTAAACTGATCCACTTCATCACATACTGTTTGATAAGTCGAGGACTGTGCTAGGCCGACTGATGCTTACTTTTTTGTAGCAGCTTGTTGACATTCAATTGAACGTTAGTTAGATCTTTTCGGCATTGGTTTAGACCTTGCTTAGAGCGAATTCTCCAAAATCTCAAGCATTTAAAAGTATCGGTTGTATCGGCTACTTTTGCTGCCGATACTGATACTCCCAAAATAGCGGATACTAGCCGATACCGATACATCCCCAGTTGGAACTGAGTGAAACTTGAAAAATCCTTTTAGGAAGCCCATGGGTGTAGTCCAACTTGATTAATCAACGCACTTTTTTTCTGATGACCTAACGAAATCCGCATTAATGAAGATACGTATCAATTATAGTTTCCGTTTCTTTTTTATTATTGAACCTTCCATTTTCTAATAATAATAGTGTTATGAAACAAAAATTAATAAAGTATAATGAAATATGCCCTTAAAATTTGCAAAATAACTCGATGTAGAAAAATTTTCCACATTTTACCACTGATGACGTCATAGTATCAATAAATCAGTAATTTCGAGTATCGGCAGTATCTCTATCAAGTCATTTTGAAGTATCAGTATCGACCAGTAACGGCAATTTAGATTAATGGCGGTATCGGTTTCGGCCCAATTTAAATAATCTTTATCGGTCGGTATCGAAAATTAAGAGTATCGGCGGTATCAAAATCGGCTCACTTTGAAGTATCGGCATCTTCCGGTATTGGGTAATTTGATCATCGGCATTATAATTATCGGCGAAAAATTGGTGTCGGTGCATCCCTGTTGACAAATCGGCATCCCCAATGACATGCAATACTCATGATTTGTGATAAATCCGCATTCCCGGTTACACGGAAATATTCATGAGTTGTGACAAATCCGCATCCCTGGTGACATAGGAATACTCTTGAGACTAATTTTTTTTAGAGTGGAGCCGGACTCACCGGGACTCGAACCCGAGATTTTCACTCTCACAAATTCTACACATTTTTCGCATCCGTCAATATTCCTTTTTTGGCAAAACATTTATCCTATGCGTATTTTCTGTTTCGGTTTGCAGGATAAACTTTTTTAGCTATCCCTACTTTTTTTCATTTTATTTCTATACCGTGCGTGCAGAAAAAATCATATTTTATTCGATTTTCATTAGTTTTTGCGTGGAATGAACTCGGATTAACAATTGACATTCGAGTTCATTCGATTCATTCTATTTCCTCCAAACTTGGGTTGTCGAGAAATCAGCTCGATAGTTTTGTTAATAAAAGATGTGTTATTCAATTTTCAGGCATGAGATGGAAAGTTTGCCCTTTTTCAAACCAGTGGCTATTTCCTGCGATTGTACAAACGGATTTTTATCATTATTAAAACTCATCGAATATAAATTTTCACTAAAAGGCTCTATATTTGACAAAACATGTTTGATGAAAGTCTTTCTAACTGGGTTATCATTACTAAATATTATCACTTACCTTATTTGGTGTGTGTAATAATCCATCTTGGTGACTCGCTGATAGAATATCTCATAGTCTGATACTTTGATCCAATCACAGAAGTCGATCGAAAAACTCCAACCCAAACGGGAAATTTTCTCTGTAAAGTATGCGTCACACATGGACTGCGTTTCATCGACAACATCTATCAGTAACACATACTTGCAAAAAGATGTTTTGAAAAAAATTCGATTCAGATATTTTCAGATATGGTAAAATATTTTCCGACATTCCATTCAAAAATAAAATTATGTGATGTTTTTAGTCCAGGCCAAATACAGAAGGTTTGGCTACAGATTCATTTTTGCCAGTTTTCCAATGATTTTTGTTTTGAATGAACTCGAATTATAATCGGATATTCAATGGGGTTTATTCAGTCCAATTTATTACCTTTGTACATCTCATTAAAATTTGTGAGTTTCACGGTATTTAGGTTTATTCAGTCCAAAGTAAGATTTCCCGACTATATAATCAAAAAATCAGGCATTTGTGAAATTTTCCTTGTTTTCGAATTAGTCACCATTTCCTTCGGTTATTTGAAAAAAAATCGTGATCAATAAAATGAGATTGGTTTGATTCATTGCTCGGATTGGCTATCGAATATAAAAGTAAATATAAATATATTAATATTATAATATTCACTTATTTCCGAATCGCTTTGGCATTTGGTGACAGACGTTACATGCACAATTTAGCAAAGGTCGAAATATAGCCTGGGTGAAACATAGAAATCTAGCATACGTATATTTTCAACAATCGAATCAAAGTAACAATATCATGCAATATTATGCAACAAGAAAACATCACTCGGCACATCGCAAAGGAAATTGCAAAAAGAATCAGTCACCACACTGGAGGAAAAGAAACTCTTTAATCGGAGTTCTGATTTTTAACTGCAAAATAACATGGTCGGAAGTACCTGGTGGGGGCTGGGAAACCAGGGAACCGATCGCGAAGGATTCGGCAGATGGAGGAGACATCATAATCTTGTCCACCTGAAGATATATCATCTAAGAGAGAACAATCCATAAGCTTAGATACAATTGTAATGCAGACTCGAAAGCAAATGCATGAGATACAGGCAGATTGCTATGAACGTAGACAAAAAATGCTTGTGAATGAGAGGCAATTAAGTAATCCTCAACCCCTAAATCTGAAAGAGAGATATCAGGGTTGAAGTGGGTTTTGCAGTGAGCAGGGACGTCAGGTATATTCATCACCACAAATAATGCTTCAACAAAAATAAAGTTCCCCTCAACCCACAAACGTTAGAAAACAAATAGTAATTTGTTGTCCGTGAAATTCTTGTTGCTGCGGACGAGTGGAATATGGAAATCACAAACCCACGTCCCATGCGTGTCCGGAGAATAAATAAGGCGAAATCACAGTGCTGCCGTCTATCTCCGTTACTCCGTATAACTGAGATCCAATTAGTTGAATAAATAAATACATCAATACATACACACATTTTTTGCATGATATTGATATTTTAATTTGATTGTTGAAATTATACGAATGCAAGATTTCTTTGTTCCACCCAGGCTAGATTTCGACCTTCGCTAAATTGCGCATCCTGTCTCATGTAGCGTCTGTGACTACCTGCTAAGGCGACTCGAGAATAAATGACTAATGTAATATTAATATCATTCACATAGAATATGATTTCCCTTGCAAGACATTAAGGCGCATTTAATTGAGAGTATGCATAATGTTAATATTTCCACGCGAGATCAGACGTGGTAAAAGAATGTTTGGTTTGATTTATGTTTGGAGCAAGTTCGAACCGCTACACTCAGCACCCATCCCCTGTCTCTTTACCATTCTTTACATTGGGATTACATTTAGCATAGTTTACTTTCTGTCTGTAGAACTTCCTGATATGGACCTCCTGCCAGGATTAAATATCTCACTTCAGCATACAGCTACAGATTGCAAAGGTAATCAGCCCATCCCGAAAGACAAGTCAGTAATTCTAAAAGCTTTATTAGTGAACACATAATAACAAAATCTATGTTTTTGATAATGGTTGTAGTGGGTTGAAGTGGGACGTTTGTCGTTCACATACAATTGGCGATTCGATCCCATACGAATTCGAAATTATAAAAATCAGATTAGAATTTGAAATGAAACATCCCAGCCCCACTCACAAGTGCGTTATATGATCCCTCGAATTTAATGTAATACTGTAGGAATACTGAGTGTTACTGATATACCCTTGAAATAGAACATGGATGCAAAAAGATAAACACACTTTTTGAATGCAGTTGAGGATATAATAAGCGGTCTGAGTAATAAATGCTAGCATATTATAAAGAAAATAAAGCACTGAAAAAAGCATCAAACTTACTAACAAACAAAAATATATAACGTTTTTTTATAGTGTACTACCTAGAAAGTTTGTCCAACTTACAATACAGACAGAACCGACCAGGTAAAGAACTCGTTTACAATCAGGCTTTAGAATAAATTGATGAAATGATAGTAAAATCGATGCGACTAAACAGAGCATAATAGAATCGTAGTTTATTCGTTAATTAATGTTGTCAGGATTATACAGTCTCAATTTTGTTGCCAGCGGTATAACCAAATTTAATTTCTCAAGAATGTAAATCGTAATTATATACTACCAATGTAGAAAATTTGACTTCAAAGTGAAATGTACTGATACAGACTGGCCAAGTTCAATTTTTCTTAAGTGCTAAAAAGAAATTCAAAATTTTCTCCGTAGTTTACCGCTGGCGTTGTCATTAAAACGAGAATTATATTAGGTGGTATTTGTTTTCATCCCCAAAAACATGGAAATGAAAGTGTATAATTTTTTCCAAATCAGCTAAAGTTTTTGCTTTGTCAGCTTCATCCCCAAAAAGATGAAAATGAAAGTGTATAAATTTTTCCAAATCGGCTAAAGTTTTTGCTTTGTCAGCTTCATCCCCAAAAAGATGAACATGAAAATGTATAAATTTTTCCAAATCGGCTAAAGTTTTTGCTTTGTCAGCTTCATCCCCAAAAAGATGAACATGGAAGTGTATAAATTTTTCCAAATCAGCTAAAGTTTTTGCTTTGTCAGCTTCATCCCCAAAAAGATGAACATGAAAGTGTATAAATTTATCCAAATCGGCTAAAGTTTTTGCTTTGTCAGCTTCATCCCCAAAAAGATGAACATGGAAGTGTATAAATTTTTCTAAATCAGCTAAAGTTTTTGCTTTGTCAGCTTCATCCCCAAAAAGATGAACATGAAAGTGTATAAATTTTTCCAAATCGGCTAAAGTTTTTGCTTTGTCAGCTTCATCCCCAAAAAGATGAACATGAAAGTGTATAAATTTTTCCAAATCAGCTAAAGTTTTTGCTTTGTCAGCTTCATCCCCAAAAAGATGAACATGGAAGTGTATAAATTTTTCTAAATCAGCTAAAGTTTTTGCTTTGTCAGCTTCATCCCCAAAAAGATGAACATGAAAGTGTATAAATTTTTCTAAATCAGCTAAAGTTTTTGCTTTGTCAGCTTCATCCCCAAAAAGATGAACATGAAAGTGTATAAATTTTTCCAAATCGGCTAAAGTTTTTGCTTTGTCAGCTTCATCCCCAAAAAGATGAAAATGAAAATGTATAAATTTTTCCAAATCAGCTAAAGTTTTTGCTTTGTCAGCTTCATCCCCAAAAAGATGAACATGAAAATGTATAAATTTTTCCAAAATTTAAAAGAAAAGATGAAAATGAAAATGTATAAATTTTTCCAAATCAGCTAAAGTTTTTGCTTTGTCAGCTTCATCCCCAAAAAGATGAACATGAAAATGTATAAATTTTTCCAAATCAGCTAAAGTTTTTGCTTTGTCAGCTTCATCGCCAAAAAGATGAACATGAAAGTGTATAAATTTTTCCAAATCAGCTAAAGTTTTTGCTTTGTCAGCTTCATCCCCAAAAAGATGAACATGAAAGTGTATAAATTTTTCCAAATCGGCTAAAGTTTTTGCTTTGTCAGCTTCATCCCCAAAAAGATGAACATGAAAGTGTATAAATTTTTCCAAATCGGCTAAAGTTTTTGCTTTGTCAGCTTCATCCCCAAAAAGATGAACATGAAAGTGTATAAATTTTTCCAAATCAGCTAAAGTTTTTGCTTTGTCAGCTTCATCCCCAAAAAGATGAACATGAAAGTGTATAAATTTTTCCAAATCGGCTAAAGTTTTTGCTTTGTCAGCTTCATCCCCAAAAAGATGAACATGGAAGTGTATAAATTTTTCCAAATCAGCTAAAGTTTTTGCTTTGTCAGCTTGATCCCCAAAAAGATGAACATGAAAATGTATAAATTTTTCCAAATCAGCTAAAGTTTTTGCTTTGTCAGCTTCATCCCCAAAAAGATGAACATGAAAGTGTATAAATTTTTCCAAATCAGCTAAAGTTTTTGCTTTGTCAGCTTGATCCCCAAAAAGATGAACATGAAAATGTATAAATTTTTCCAAATCAGCTAAAGTTTTTGCTTTGTCAGCTTCATCCCCAAAAAGATGAACATGAAAGTGTATAAATTTTTCCAAATCCGCTAAAGTTTTTGCTTTGTCAGCTTCATCCCCAAAAAGATGAACATGAAAATGTATAAATTTTTCCAAATCAGCTAAGGTTTTTGCTTTGTCTGCTTGCTTCTCATCGCCTAAAATATGAAAATGAAGATAAACAGATTTTTCTAAATCATCCAAACTTTTTTCATCATTAACTAATAATAAAACAATATTTAAAATTTTATTCCAGCAACTTTATGATGATCCAATAATTTCAAGTGAAAAATGGCTACAAGCTTTAAATGTATTTTTCTATCTTTTCGAATTAGCTATCATAAATTCACTTTTCTATAACAACAAACACTAAAACATTTTGAACAAGATAAAATTAGAACAAAAAAATACATTTACAAAATATTGTAATTAAGAAGGGAAAACTATTGCGGCAAATATTACTGAAATGGTAAAGGATATGATTTTGGCATATTTGGCCGAAGGGGGAAGCGATATCCGTATTTAATGGAATGGTATGGGCTGCGGGCGGGATATTTATCGAAGCAGCTAGATCATCGAATATTCGGAAATAACCTTTGTACATCTCATTAGAATTCGTGAGTTACACGGTAAAAATATAAAAATAATGTTTCTTTTTAGAATTGTACCATAGCTGATGGTTCGTTTTGACCCTTGCTAATCGTCGATCGACTAAAAAAACAAAATTCTACTCACGATTGGCGATGTCTCTAGCGCTAAAAGAAATATGAAAGTTGAATATTAGATTTTGATTTTATCAATATAATAAAGTCATTTAGAGTATTGTGCATGTGCAACTTTTTTTCTTGTGAATAGTGACTTCCAACAGTTGTTGACTAAACTACGAATCAGCAATGGATGATGCCGCATTTTATGCAAAATTTTCATCCAAGTTTTCCCATTAAAATTCTACCTGAGAAAAAAATGAAAAATTTTCTTTATTTATTTCCCCTGTTCTTCTCATACAATGACTCATTTACCATATTGCCTTTTCCAATCATTAAAAGGCGTAACTTTTCAAATTGTAGCTTTAATGAGCATTTCCATCAATTGTCCAGAAAAACGAGTTTAATCAAAAAAAGTAATTTCCTTCCTAAATATGGCTATTGAACTAAATTTTAATAGAATTTTGTTATTTTTTATTCATAATTTTTTTTATATTTTCATTTATTGTCGAAAAAAATCGTGATCGTTAATAACTTAACTTCCTTCCTCAAATTTCAACTCATTTCCATTTAAACATAAAGAGGTTGATTAAATCGTGGATATTGCTTGACTCACCTCATGAATTGAATATTGAATATTAATTTTAATCAGGTTTTGTTAGTTTTTTTCTATTCATTAATTCTTAGTATTTTTTAGATTTCTGTTCATTGCTTTGGAAAATCGTGATCGTTAATAACGCATCTTCCTTCCTGAAATTTCAATTCATTTCTATTGAAACATCAAAACAGCTGGGTAAATTGTGGATATTTTTTTGTTTCACAGCTCGAGTTGACTTTTGAATAATAACTTCTGAATTGTTTAGATTTTTTTATTAAAATGTTTTTTAAATGATTGACTACTGTAATCAATGTATCAAATTATTATCTGTAATTTACAGGCAGACACACAGATCCCCCTTAATTATGTCTGGGGAATTTCAAGTATCGAGCTTCGAGTGCTTTTGTTCGTACTCCAGTAAAAAAGCTCTTTGTCATGTTGGTGACCGTTAGTTTGTCCGCTTTAGATGCTGGTTGATCGGTTGTGAGACGAAAATGCAATAAAATAAACCGTCATATTTCGTACCCGAATACAACAAATAAAAATATATTGTACGAACCGGCACATATATGAAACTTTCAAACAAGAAGTCTTTTATTGAAATGTATTCAACCGAGTATTTTACTTCGCCACTCTAAAGCATTCAAGATTTTAATTATATGGACAATCTATGGCAACCATGTACCATAACCAGGTTTATAAATAATATGATCAGCCTCGATTCATAAAGACACCGAAATCATGGCAAACGATTATGTTTGAATAAAAGCTAAACATGTAACACACGTTTTTGATTTACGATTTCTTTTGTCATGACAAAAACGGAATATATCTTTTGAATTGAACGCGTATGCAAAACATTTAAGTTGGAATTTATATTCGGTAGCCAGTTCGAACAATGAATCAAGCCAATCTCATTTTAGTGATCATGATTTTTTTCAAATAATCGAAGGAAATGGCTACTAATTCGAAAACGAGCGACATTTCATTCAACGCGTGATGTTTTTGATTATATAGTCGGGAAATATTACTTGTAAAAAGTTGGACCTCTATAAACCTCATTGATTATCGGATTAGAATCCGAGTTCATCCAAACCAATAATCATTGGAAATCGGGCAAAAGTGAAGCTGTAACCAAACCTGCATAAATTTAATTTTGAATGGAATATCGGAACAATATTTAACCATTTCAGGAAATCTCTGAATCGGATTTTATTTTCAAAACATCTTTTGTCAGGTATGTGTTACTGATAGATCTTGTCGATGAGACGCAGTCCGTGTTTGACGCATACTTTGAAAAGAAAATTTTCTGTTTGAGTTGGAATTTTTCGATCGATTTCAGTGATTGGATCAAAGTATCAGACTATGAGATATTCTGTTCACCAACGAGTCACCAGGATGGATTTTTACACACACCAAATAAGGTAAGTAATAATATTTAATAATGACAACCCAATTTGAAATATTTTCATCAAACATGTTTTGTTAAATATAGAGGCTTTTAGTGAAAATTTATATTCAATTGTCATTTCGAGCAATGAATCAAGCAATATCCGCAATGTTTTATGAAATGGATGAGTTTTAATAACGATAAAAATCCGTATGGTTTGAACAACCAAAGTAAATAGCTACTGGTTTGAAAAAGGGCAAACTTTCCATCTCATGCCTGAAAATTGAATAACACATCTTTTATTAACGAAAATACCAAGGTGATTTCTCGACGATCTAAGTTGGGAGGAAATAGAATGAACCATTCCACACCAAAAGTAATGGAAATCGGATAAAATGTGATATTTTCTTTATGCACGTGAATATTTATATAGCTATATTAAGGGGATCCATTTTTGGGTAGAATATCAGAATAAAATATTATGATTCGAAGAATTATTTCAACAAAATTTGATAATTAGATAATTATATTCATAAGACAAAGTAATTTTCGTAGATATCACGAACTTAGAAACGCTGAAATCAGGGGTCTACCAAACCGGGTTCATTGATCACTTTTCTGATCATTAGATGAATCCAACTGGCAAGTATGTTTGCCTGGAGGAACACTTGAGATACGGTACACTAAGTCCAAATCGAATGCTAAATCTAATCATTTGAATCATCCTTTCGAAACTGATTATTTGGAAATTTATAGATGAGTTTTATTACATCACCAGTTATTTTTGACAAAATAAAAAATTTCAATTTGCAAATAAGTTGTGTCTTTAAAATCATTATGAAATAGCTGCTATATAAATTAATTCGCAATATTGCGTTCAATTCAAAATACAATGTGTATTGTGTATTATTTCAATAATTTAGTGGAATGCTAAAGTGTGTGTTGTTATTGACAAAAAAATGAATTTGCCAAGTATGTGCCGCAGAAAAACCATACCATACCCGGTGTATGTATGAATCCAGCCTGATTGACTCGCTATAAACAGTATATGATTGGTGAATGGAATATTTCAGAGTATATCATTCGATAAGCAGAAATAGATCGGTAAACTCTACCAATAGAAAATTTCATTTTGTCAAGCATGCGCCACAGATCCATCAATGACGCATACTTGAACATAATTGACAAAGTTTTCAGTTGCGACAATCACCTTCCAAAATAATTTTCTCGAATGGTAATATTTTGTTTCGATGTTCAACCTATGAATTTACAAGTTTAAAACGTTGGTGATACTTATTAATTCGGCACAGGTTAGACAGATTTCCATAAAAAATTTTTGTACTCAACCGAGATTTAATTCAATTTTAGTCCATTCCAATATAGATATTCCAATAGATAATATTTTGGGATTTACTAATCAAAAGCATGAGGAAATGGGTGAAACATTGCCGATTTTCTATTTTGTTGTAAATTAGGTATGTCGTATTTTCAGGTCAGAGCAAATAATTCGAAAACCTTAAAAAATATCCATATCCATTACTCAGGGTGTTTCTCAATAAATCCTAATGACAGGTGATTGGCATAGTTTATTCATCTAACACCAATCTTGAATTCTAATCAATGTTGGAATTAAATACTCGATGGCATTTTAACAAAATTGAAACTTTTGTCCGCCCTGTATCGCTACTAATGGAATATAATAATGCCATTTCGGATTCATGATTCAAATTGGCATTTAATATTATAAAACAATAATACATCATGACCCACTGATAAACAAGTTTAGAAATAGTAACGAAAGATTGTTCATGGATCAAGCATATCAAGAAAATCTCCATTGGATATATCTACATCTACTCCTATGAGCTGATGACGACTTCATCCTTTGCTTCATTCATATCAGCTTGAGTGGATTAGTCATTTTCCGGTTAACTTGTGATCAGGGCTCGGCAAAACCGAATCACGGAATATATAGTTATATAGTTATGAATTACTAAAATCAACGGGAAGAGACATGAAGGGTATGTATTTTCAATTCACGCTCCATGTTAATGTGGATAATGTTCCAATATTTATTCCAAACAATGCAATCGATTTTGGTCAACTTTGACCAAAAATCGATTGCATTTTGTCGTTGAAAACGAATTTTTTTATAGCGACTTCTTTGAGTGGATCACCCTACCCAGAGCCCTGTACTAGCGACCATTTATAGGCGAGCAGGGTTAGAATTGCTGGAAAAATATGATCGTATCCTGTTGGGATTAGCCTACCCAAGTTATTACACCATGCGTTCAGTGGTGGGATTGGATTAACGAGCCGGACTTGAACCCGAGATTTCAACCTGCGATGCCAACATGTTCGGCCGCTAAGCGCCATTGCGCCCACAAAATTTAGCAAGTTTTTATTCCAAGGAAATGGGATTTGAAGAATAATTTGTGTTTCTGATCGATCCGAATTACCGAATTAAATTGGCAAGCTTGTGATAGATAGAGTTATCGGGGACTTGTTCAAGGATGACTAACTATTCCTAATTTGGAACCTACTAATTGCTGTCTAATTATAAGATTTTAGTATAAAATGGGAAAACGTATAATGATGGTTCAAAATATCATTTAGAATGATTGAAACTAGAAAAGCAATTATGCGAAAATTCTCAATGTTTTAAATATTTTCGGGCCCTTTGAAATTCCCATTAAATTTTACAAAAGTTTAAGGTATATTCGAGTTGTGTCACTTTCAGGCATATCTGTTTTCGACTTGAATATGCAATATTTGCAATCGAATCAATCCGAATAGTTTTGGATCAAAAAACGCTAATGGAAAATTCAATGAGAGCCAAAAGGTGGTCTGACTGCATTATTTTTTTTTCTGCAAAATTTACAATATCTATTTTTTTCTAATTGGCAAACTATTTATTTCACTGCTAAGACAAATTTGATGCCATTTTCTCTTCTTGTGAATACCGTCCCAAATTTTCAGCCTGTTGCTCTTCTACCATTAAAAGAAGTTGATTGAGTTGTGGATATTACTACATTAACAGCTCGAATTAGATATATTAGATTTTGTACTGCTGTAATATATGCATCAATTTTTTTATCCATAATTTTTTGTGGCTTGCTCATTGGTTGCGTGGCCGTAGTTCAATGAGGGTGTCTGATAATATTTAAACTGAGTCATTATAAAAGCATCTGTATATATTGGAATAGTGAAAGGGATTTAACTTGTGCAACATTTAAAAAAATCTGTTCCAAAATCTGATATCTGTGTCTCTCCGATGCTCGATGCATTTAAATATCGATTTCCTTTTGCGTCATTATAAAAATATTTCAGAAATTTCGGGAAAAATTTGCCTGAAAAATATATTTACGCGTTTACACATGTTTCATCTCCAAAATTTTGTTAGTCCGAAATTCAAGTTACTGTTTTACAAATGCCCTACCACAAGACAAATTAAGCAGTTTACCAATATATCGTAAGAAAAAATCAACGAAGACGTGACAAATGTTTTTTTCACCGTCAAGGACACGCTTCATTTGCATATCAATATTCATGTTTGTAATTTCCATTTCTTCTAGTTCCGTCACTGATACTACACTATAAGAACCCCTTGTCATGTTCGTTTTTCTTGTTGAACGCAAATTGCGGTGTTCATTGGAAGGAATTAAAATGAACATAAGCTCCCGACAGACTCATGAACAAATATTTCGATCCGAAAAACTATTAAATATAATCCGATATATCATCGAACCAAAATACTCTATTGGAGCGCGTGAATCGGTGCATAAAAGTCTCAGTTCTGTCCAACTGTATGCAGTCGAGTAATTCACTCCGTCATTCTTTAGCATTCATAATTGAGGTTACATGAAAAAACTATATCAACCATGTACTGCTCATAAAACGTGACATCCTGATAATTCATGAACACTGCAATTACGGATGGATACGAATGGATGATATTTCAATCAAATCGGAAAATTCAATAAACGCATTCCAATGGATGCTTTTAATCTACCAAATATTTTATCATCATAAGAACGGAAATGAAAACCTCATATGTCAGCCATTTAAGTGGAAATTTACCTTCGATTGTGGATTCGAGCAGTGAATCAAACCAATCTCATTTTGTTAATCACCATTTTTTTAATCGAAGGAAATGGAAAACTGGAAAATCTAACTGGAAAACGAGAAACATCCAATCCGGATGTTTTTAATCATCAGTTGATCGGGAAATATTATTTACTTGTTTGAAATTAGACTCATACTAAATTATTCTCGATTCATAATCTGAGTTCGCTTGAGGTAAAGATCATTGGAAGTCGGGCAAAACGAATATGTAGCCTAACGTTTTGTTTTGTCTATACTTGAATAAAGAATATCACAAGAAGTTCAGATGCATGAATTTATATTTGAATAGAATATCGGAACAATATATTACCACTTGAGGTAATCATTTCGAAAAGTGAGTTTCTCAATCGGAAAATAGCTAAATTTGTGTCACTTATGAATCGTAATGAGACACGGTGCATACTTTACAAAATAGAATTTTTATTGGACGAGTTTTTCATTTGCATTAAATTTTGCATTTCCATTGTGAAATACTCTATTTACCAACCATGTACTGTTTATAAAACGAGTCATAACAAAGGTTTTATGCACACCCCAAGCGTGGTAAGTGATAATGACAACCCAGTCAGGAATATTTTCATTAAATATATTTTGTCAAAAATGGGTCACTGATCGATAGTGTCGTTTAGGCACGATCCACCAGTGGCTTATACTCAACAATATAAAATTTTTATAGGGAAAAGTTGAAAATGCAACACAATCTCTGTAACTGATGTTTTCAATCATATTTCATCATAATGAAAAAAGGAAAATAAAAACGCTTGTATTTTTTATTTTTATTCAAAAATCTTAGAAAAATAACCTCATACATAAGCGATTTAAGTGGAAATTCATATTGGGTAGTCAATTCGAGCAATAAATCAAGCCATATCTGCATTGTTTCATGAAATGAATATGTTTTATCAATGACCAAAATACTTTTTTGTTCAATCGAAGGAAATGGCCACTAGTTTTTAAAAGGAACAAGGTTTCATCTCATGCCTGAAAACCGAATAGCACATCGTTTATCCAAAAAAGTATCAAGCTGATTCGCCGCAGTATCCGGATGATAAACTAGTCTTGGTTACTCTTTTTTGTTTATTGGTATGATTCGAAAGAGTTGTGCCCAGTGAAAAATAAATTACCTTTAGCAAGTATATATATACCACAGAAAGCCGTAGACCTCGCCTCGGCTGTTCGACCCTTCAGTTCATCAAACTTGACACAACTTTCTGTGTTAAATGAAATGAACTGAGATATTTTTGATTCCATCACAAAAAAATCCCAAAATTCAATGAGCGACCGATTGATTTCTTAACAAAATGAAAATTACGAAACATGTCAAACAACTAAATAAAATTTATGATGGTCATGGGATTGGATAAAGCCGACATATATAATATACGAGTCGATTTGAATCATGAATGGCGCCATGCCAAAGTATTCCATTAGTAACCATAAAGGGCGAACGAAAGTTTGAATTTCGTTAAAATGCAATCGAGTATTTAATTTCAATTTTCCTTAGATTTCAAGATTGGGGTTACATTAATAAACTATCACGGATAAAAGATATCACAAGCACCAGCATCAAACCAATGAATTTATATATCGAAATAAAATATTACAAATTTAAGAAAATAAAGAATTTGCTATCTATTTTTGTTATCGAATGATATATTCTGAAATATTCCATTTACCAATCATATAATGTTTATAGCGAGTTAATCAGGCAGGATTCATACACACACCAGGTATGGTACTGTTTTTCTGCGGTGCATACTTGGCATTTTTTTTAATAACAACTCATCCTTGGCATTCCACTGAATTATTAAAATAACACACATTCTATCTTGAATTGCATGAAATAGCACATATTGCTACCAAATATTCCTTTCTATAATTGAACACTAAAACACAGCTATTTTCTAATGTTGATGACAGAGGCACAATCATATCTTGACATATTTGTGCCACCCCAGCAGGCAAATCAAAGTTTATTTTTATTTTATTTTTTTTTATAGCCACTTCTTTGAGTGGATCACCCTGTCCAAGGCCCTGTAACAGCGGCCACTTATAGACGGACAGGGTTACAATTACTGGAAAGATATGGTCTTTTCCTGTTCGGCTTAGCCTACCCAAGTTATTACACCCTGGGTTGAGTGGTGGGCGTGGATAAGCGAGTCGGACTCGTCGGGACTCGAACCCGAGGTCTTCAACCTGCGATGCCAACATGTTTAACCACTAGGCCATCGCGCCCAAAGCTAAAAATGCAACACACTCGTAGAAAAAGGACCTCATATCAAAGCGATTTGAGTGAAAATTTACATTCGATTGTCAATTCCAGTAACGAATCAAGAAATGTCCGCAATTTTTATTCATAAAATGGTTACGTATTATTATTACTGATCAAATTTTTTTAAAAGCGTTCGAAGGATATGGTCACTAATTCAATAAAAAACTCATGCCTGAAAATTGAATAGCACGTATTTTGTCAACAAAAACATCAAGCTGATTTATCGTCGACTCACTTTGGAGGGAATAGAATGCAACGAGTGCAAAGTAAGCTTTGGCGAAGAAAATCTTGACAAAGCTGCATTTAAAGTAACTGAAATACACTTTTAGATTCTGGAATCGAATCTATTCCTATACGCGTATAATTTGCATTGTCATTTTATTACCCGACATTATTTCACTGTTTTGAGTAAAGTATTTACCCAACATGTTGATATTTAACATACATAAAGAAAACATCACATTTTTTTTCCGATTTCCATTACTTTTTGCGTGGAATGAACTCGAATCATCAATTGACATTTAAGTTCATTCGGTTTATTCTATTTCCTCCAAACTTAGGTCGTCGAGAAACCAGCTTACTTGTTAATAAATGATGTGCTATTCAATGTTCAGGCATGAGATGAAAAGCTTGCCTTTTTCAAACCTGTTTCCATCGATTGTACAAACTTATTTTGATCATTATTAAAACTCATCCACTTTATAAAACATCGCGGATATTGCTTGATTCATTGCTCGAAATGGCAATCGAATATAAATTTTAACGAAAAGGCTCTAAATTTAACAAAATACGTTTGATGAAAATATTTCTAACTGGGTTGTCATAATTAAATATTATCACTTACCTTATTTGGTGTGTGTATAAATCCATCCTGGTGACTCGTTGGTAAATGAAATATCTTAAAGACTGGTACTCTGATCCAATCACAGAAATCAATCGAAAAACTAAAACCCAAACAGAAAATTTTCTTTGTAAAGTATGCGTCACACATGGACTGCGTCTCATCGACAAGATCTACCAGTAACACATACCGGACAGAAGAAGTTTTAAAAAAAAATCCGAGTCAAGGATTTTATGAAATGGTAACATATTGTTCCGATATTCCATTCAAAAATAATTTCATGCATCTGAAATTCTGTGGTGTTTTTAGTTCAGGTACACAAAGACAAAAGGTTTGGCTACAGATTCATTTTTGCCAGTTTTCCAATTATCTTTGTTTTGAATGTACTTTTGAAATATAATCGGATAATCAGTGGGGTTTATACAGTCAAATTTATTACAAGTAATATTTCCCAACTACATAATAAAAAAACAACAGGCATTGGATGAAATTTTGCTTGTTTTCGAATTAGTGGCCATTTCCTTCGATTATTTGAAAAAATTGTGATAAATAAAATGAGATTAGCTTGATTCGTTGCTCGGATTGACTATCAAATGTAAAAGATATTGATATTATAATATTCATTTCTTTTCGAGTCGCCTTGGCAGTTGTTCACGCACGCTACAAGTGCAATTTGGCGAAGGTCAAAATATAGCCTGGCCGGAACATAGAAATTTTGCATTCGTATATTTTCTACAATCAAATCAAAGTATCAATATCATGCAACAAGAAAACATCACTCGGCATATCGCGAAGGAAATTGCGAAAAGAATCACAGTCATCACACTTGCTATTAAAGGAAGTGCGGTGAAGGAAAAGAGACTCTTTGATCGGAGTTTTTATTTTCAACTGCAAAATGACGTGGTCGGAAGTACCTGGTGGGGGCTGGGAAACTGAGGAACCGATCTCAAAGGATTCGTCGCATGAACAAGAAATCATAATCTCGTCCATCTGATGATATATAATCTAAAAAGAACAATCCCTAAGCTTAGATACAATCGTAAGGCAGACTCGAAGGCAAATGCATGAGGTACAGGCAGATTGCTACGAACGTAGACAAAAAAATCCTTGTGAATTAGAGGCAAGTAAGTAATCCTCAACCCCCAAATCTGAAGGAGAGATACCAGGGTTGAGGTGGGCTTCGTAAAGAGCAAGGACGTCAGGTGTATTCCTCGCAAGTAATGATTCAACAAAAAAGTTCCTCTTAACCCACGAACGTTAGAAAACAAATAGTAAATTGTTGACCGTGAATTGTTGATTGTTGAACGTAAATTGTTGTCTCGTTCTTAGTGCAACGGACGAGTGGAATTTAAGGAAAGCAAAGTCACGTCCCGTGGGTGTCCGGAGAATAAATAAAGCGACGTCGCAGTGCTGCCGTCGATCTCCGGTACACGGTATATCTGAGTTCCAATTAGTTGAATAAATTCTATTAATGTGTTTATCTTTGTAGATTTTTTTGCAGGATATTCAAACTTTTATTTTATTTTTGAAATTATACGAATGCAAGATTTCTTTGTTCCACCCAGGCTAGATTTCGACCTTCGCTAAATTGCGCATCCTGTCTTATGTAGCGTCTGTGACCACCTGCTAAGGCGACTCGAGAATAAATGATTAATATAATATTAATATCATTCACATAGAATATGACTTCCCTTGCAAGACATTAAGGCGCATTTAATTGAGAGTATACATAATGTTAATATTTCCACGCGAGATCAGACGTGGGAAAAGAATGTTTGGTTGGATTTATGTTTGGAGCAAGTTCGAACCGCTACACTCAGCACCCATCCCCTGTCTCTTTACCATTCTTGACATTGCGATTACATTTAGCATAGTTTACTTTCTGTCTGTAGAACTTCCTGATATGGAGCTCCTGCCAGGATTAAATATCTCACTTCAGCATACAGCTGCAGATTGCAAAGGTAATCAGCCCATCCCGCACGACAAGTCAGTAATTTAAAGATCTTTATTGGTGAACTCATACAACAAAATATATGTTTTTGATAATGGGTGTAGTGGGTTGAAGTGGGACGTTTGTCGTTCACATACAATTGGCGATTCGATTCCATACGAATTCGAAATTATAAAAATCAGATTAGAATTGGAAATGAAACATCCCAGCCCCACTCACAAGTGCGTTGTCGCAGATAGTGTTATTTTTCAAGATTCTATTCGAACTATATAACTTTATAAAATCCCTTGAATTTAATGTAATACTGTAGGAATACTGAGTGTTACTGATATACCCTTGAAATAGAACATGGATGCAAAAAGATAAACACACACTTTTTGAATGCAGTTGAGGATATAATAAGCGGTCTGAGTAATAAATGCTAGCATATTATGAAGAAAATAAAGCACTGAAAAAAGCATCAAACTTACTAACAAACAAAAATATATAACGTTTTAGTGTACTACCTGGAAAGTTTGTCCAACTTACAATACAGACCGAACCTACCAGGTAAAGAACTCGTTTACAATCAGGCTTTAGAATAAATTGATGAAATGATAGTAAAATCGATGCGACTAAACAGAGCATAATATAATCGTAGTTTATTCGTTAATTAATGTTGTCAGGATTATACAGTCTCAATTTTGTTGCCAGCGGTATAACCAAATTTAATTTCTCAAGAATGTAAATCGTAATTATATACTACCAATGTAGAAAATTTGAGTTCAAAGTGAAATGTACTGATACAGACCGGCCAAGTTCAATTTTTCTTAAGTGCTAAAAAGAAATTCAAAATTTTCTCCGTAGTTTACCGCTGGCGTTGTCATAAAAAGAGAATTATATTAGGAGGTATTTGCTTTCATCCCCAAAAACATGGAAATGAAAGTGTATAAATTTTTCCAAATCAGCTAAAGTTTTTGCTTTGTCAGCTTCATCCCCAAAAAGATGAACATGAAAATGTATAAATTTTTCCAAATCAGCTAAAGTTTTTGCTTTGTCAGCTTCATCCCCAAAAAGATGAACATGAAAGTGTATAAATTTTTCCAAATCAGCTAAAGTTTTTGCTTTGTCAGCTTGATCCCCAAAAAGATGAACATGAAAGTGTATAAATTTTTCCAAATCAGCTAAAGTTTTTGCTTTGTCAGCTTCATCCCCAAAAAGATGAACATGAAAGTGTATAAATTTTTTCCAAATCAGCTAAAGTTTTTGCTTTGTCAGCTTCATCCCCAAAAAGATGAACATGAAAGTGTATAAATTTTTCCAAATCAGCTAAAAAGTTTTTGCTTTGTCAGCTTCATCCCCAAAAAGATGAACATGAAAAAGTATATAAATTTTTCCAAATCAGCTAAAGTTTTTGCTTTGTCAGCTTCATCCCCAAAAAAGATGAACATGAAAATGTATAAATTTTTCCAAATCAGCTAAAGTTTTTGCTTTGTCAGCTTCATCCCCAAAAAGATGAACATGAAAGTGTGTATAAATTTTTCCAAATCAGCTAAAGTTTTTGCTTTGTCAGCTTGATCCCCCCAAAAAGATGAACATGAAAGTGTATAAATTTTTCCAAATCAGCTAAAGTTTTTGCTTTGTCAGCTTCATCCCCAAAAAGATGAACATGAAAGTGTATAAATTTTTCCAAATCAGCTAAAGTTTTTGCTTTGTCAGCTTCATCCCCAAAAAGATGAACATGAAAGTGTATAAAATTTTTCCAAATCAGCTAAAGTTTTTGCTTTGTCAGCTTCATCCCCAAAAAGATGAACATGAAAGTGTATAAAATTTTTTCCAAATCAGCTAAAGTTTTTGCTTTGTCAGCTTCATCCCAAAAAAAGATGAACATGAAAGTGTATAAATTTTTTCCAAATCAGCTAAAGTTTTTGCTTTGTCAGCTTCATCCCCAAAAAGATGAACATGAAAGTGTATAAATTTTTCCAAATCAGCTAAAGTTTTTGCTTTGTCAGCTTCATCCCCAAAAAGATGAACATGAAAGTGTATAAATTTTTCCAAATCAGCTAAAGTTTTTGCTTTGTCAGCTTCATCCCCAAAAAGATGAACATGAAAATGTATAAATTTTTCCAAATCAGCTAAAGTTTTTGCTTTGTCAGCTTCATCCCCAAAAAGATGAACATGAAAGTGTATAAATTTTTCCAAATCAGCTAAAGTTTTTGCTTTGTCAGCTTGATCCCCAAAAAGATGAACATGAAAGTGTATAAATTTTTCCAAATCAGCTAAAGTTTTTGCTTTGTCAGCTTCATCCCCAAAAAGATGAACATGAAAGTGTATAAATTTTTCCAAATCAGCTAAAGTTTTTGCTTTGTCAGCTTCATCCCCAAAAAAGATGAACATGAAAGTGTATAAATTTTTCCAAATCAGCTAAAGTTTTTGCTTTGTCAGCTTCATCCCCAAAAAGATGAACATGAAAGTGTATAAATTTTTCCAAATCAGCTAAAGTTTTTGCTTTGTCAGCTTCATCCCCAAAAAGATGAACATGAAAGTGTATAAAATTTTTCCAAATCAGCTAAAGTTTTTGCTTTGTCAGCTTCATCCCCAAAAAGATGAACATGAAAGTGTATAAATTTTTCCAAATCAGCTAAAGTTTTTGCTTTGTCAGCTTCATCCCCAAAAAGATGAACATGAAAGTGTATAAATTTTTCCAAATCAGCTAAAGTTTTTGCTTTGTCAGCTTCATCCCCAAAAAGATGAACAAGAAAATGTATAAATTTTTCCAAATCAGCTAAAGTTTTTGCTTTGTCAGCTTCATCCCCAAAAAGATGAACATGAAAATGTATGAATTTTTCCAAATCAGCTAAAGTTTTTGCTTTGTCAGCTTCATCCCCAAAAAGATGAAAATGAAAATGTATAAATTTTTCCAAATCAGCTAAAGTTTTTGCTTTGTCTGCTTCATCCCCAAAAAGATGAAAATGAAAATGTATGAATTTTTCCAAATCAGCTAAAGTTTTTGCTTTGTCAGCTTCATCCCCTAAAAGATGAACATGAAAATGTATAAATTTTTCCAAATCAGCTAAAGTTTTTGCTTTGTCAGCTTCATCCCCAAAAAGATGAACATGAAAATGTATAAATTTTTCCAAATCAGCTAAAGTTTTTGCTTTGTCAGCTTCATCCCCAAAAAGATGAACATGAAAATGTATAAATTTTTCCAAATCAGCTAAAGTTTTTGCTTTGTCAGCTTCATCCCCAAAAAGATGAACATGAAAGTGTATAAATTTTTCCAAATCAGCTAAAGTTTTTGCTTTGTCTGCTTCATCCCCAAAAAGATGAAAATGAAAATGTATGAATTTTTCCAAATCAGCTAAAGTGTTTGCTTTGTCAGCTTCATCCCCAAAAAGATGAACATGAAAATGTATGAATTTTCTCCTTCTTGTGAATAGCGACTTCCAACAGCTGTTGACGAAACTACGAATCAGCAACGAATGATGCCGCATTTTATGCAAAATTTTCATACAAGTTTTCCCATTAAAATTCTACCCGAGAAAAAAATGGAAAATTTTCTTTATTTATTTCCCCAGTTCTTCTCATACAATGACTAATTTACCATATTGTCTTTTCCAATCATTAAAAAGTGTAACTTTTCAAATTGTAACTTTAATGAGCATTTCCATCAATTGTCCAGAAAAACGAGTTTAATCAAAAAAAGTAACTTCCTTCCTAAATATGGCTATTGAACTAAATTTTAATAGAATTTTGTTATTTTTTATACATAATTGTTAAATAATTGTATTTATAATTGTCCCGTGGGTGTCCGGAGAATAAATAAAGCGACGTCGCAGTGCTGCCGTCGATCTACGGTACACGGTATATCTGAGTTCCAATTAGTTGAATAAATTCTATTAATGTGTTTATCTTTGTAGATTTTTTTGCAGGATATTCAAACTTTTATTTTATTTTTGAAATTATACGAATGCAAGATTTCTTTGTTCCACCCAGGCTAGATTTCGACCTTCGCTAAATTGCGCATCCTGTCTTATGTAGCGTCTGTGACCACCTGCTAAGGCGACTCGAGAATAAATGAATAATATAATATTAATATCATTCACATAGAATATGACTTCCCTTGCAAGACATTAAGGCGCATTTAATTGAGAGTATACATAATGTTAATATTTCCACGCGAGATCAGACGTGGGAAAAGAATGTTTGGTTTGATTTATGTTTGGAGCAAGTTCGAACCGCTACACTCAGCACCCATCCCCTGTCTCTTTACCATTCTTGACATTGCGATTACATTTAGCATAGTTTACTTTCTGTCTGTAGAACTTCCTGATATAGAGCTCCTGCCAGGATTAAATATCTCACTTCAGCATACAGCTGCAGATTGCAAAGGTAATCAGCCCATCCCGCACGACAAGTCAGTAATTTAAAGATCTTTATTGGTGAACTCATACAACAAAAAAATATATGTTTTTGATAATGGGTGTAGTGGGTTGAAGTGGGACGTTTGTCGTTCACATACAATTGGCGATTCGATTCCATACGAATTCGAAATTATAAAAATCAGATTAGAATTGGAAATGAAACATCCCAGCCCCACTCACAAGTGCGTTGTCGCAGATAGTGTTATTTTTCAAGATTCTATTCGAACTATATAACTTTATAAAATCCCTTGAATTTAATGTAATACTGTAGGAATACTGAGTGTTACTGATATACCTTCGAAATAGAACATGGATGTAAAAAGATAAACACACACTTTTTGAATGCAGTTGAGGATATAATAAGCGGTCTGAGTAATAAATGCTAGCATATTATGAAGAAAACAAAGCACTGAAAAAAGCATCAAACTTACTAACAAACAAAAATATATAACGTTTTAGTGTACTACCTGGAAAGTTTGTCCAACTTACAATACAGACAGAACCTACCAGGTAAAGAACTCGTTTACAATCAGGCTTTAGAATAAATTGATGAAATGATAGTAAAATCGATGCGACTAAACAGAGCATAATATAATCGTAGTTTATTCGTTAATTAATGTTGTCAGGATTATACAGTCTCAATTTTGTTGCCAGCGGTATAACCAAATTTAATTTCTCAAGAATGTAAATCGTAATTATATACTACCAATGTAGAAAATTTGAGTTCAAAGTGAAATGTACTGATACAGACCGGCCAAGTTCAATTTTTCTTAAGTGCTAAAAAGAAATTCAAAAATTTTCTCCGTAGTTCACCGCTGGCGTTGTCATAAAAAAGAGAATTATATTAGGAGGTATTTGCTTTCATCTCCAAAAACATGGAAATGAAAGTGTATAAATTTTTTCCAAATCAGCTAAAGTTTTTGCTTTGTCAGCTTCATCCCCAAAAAGATGAAAATGAAAATGTACAAATTTTTCCAAATCAGCTAAAGTTTTTGCTTTGTCTGCTTCATCCCCAAAAAGATGAAAATGAAAATGTATGAATTTTTCCAAATCAGCTAAAGTTTTTGCTTTGTCAGCTTCATCCCCAAAAAGATGAACATGAAAGTGTATAAATTTTTCCAAATCAGCTAAAGTTTTTGCTTTGTCAGCTTCATCCCCAAAAAGATGAACATGAAAGTGTATAAATTTTTCCAAATCAGCTAAAGTTTTTGCTTTGTCAGCTTCATCCCCAAAAAGATGAACATGAAAATGTATAAATTTTTCCAAATCAGCTAAAGTTTTTGCTTTGTCAGCTTCATCCCCAAAAAGATGAACATGAAAATGTATGAATTTTTCCAAATCAGCTAAAGTTTTTGCTTTGTCAGCTTCATCCCCAAAAAGATGAAAATGAAAATGTATGAATTTTTCCAAATCAGCTAAAGTTTTTGCTTTGTCAGCTTCATCCCCAAAAAGATGAAAATGAAAATGTATAAATTTTTCCAAATCAGCTAAAGTTTTTGCTTTGTCAGCTTCATCCCCAAAAAGATGAAAATGAAAATGTATAAATTTTTCCAAATCAGCTAAAGTTTTTGCTTTGTCTGCTTCATCCCCAAAAAGATGAAAATGAAAATGTATGAATTTTTCCAAATCAGCTAAAGTTTTTGCTTTGTCAGCTTCATCCCCTAAAAGATGAACATGAAAATGTATAAATTTTTCCAAATCAGCTAAAGTTTTTGCTTTGTCAGCTTCATCCCCAAAAAAGATTGAACATGAAAATGTATAAATTTTTCCAAATCAGCTAAAGTTTTTGCTTTGTCAGCTTCATCCCCAAAAAGATGAACATGAAAATGTATAAATTTTTCCAAATCAGCTAAAGTTTTTGCTTTGTCAGCTTCATCCCCAAAAAGATGAACATGAAAGTGTATAAATTTTTCCAAATCAGCTAAAGTTTTTGCTTTGTCTGCTTCATCCCCAAAAAGATGAAAATGAAAATGTATGAATTTTTCCAAATCAGCTAAAGTGTTTGCTTTGTCAGCTTCATCCCCAAAAAGATGAACATGAAAATGTATGAATTTTCTCCTTCTTGTGAATAGCGACTTCCAACAGCTGTTGACGAAACTACGAATCAGCAACGAATGATGCCGCATTTTATGCAAAATTTTCATACAAGTTTTCCCATTAAAATTCTACCCGAGAAAAAAATGAAAAATTTTCTTTATTTATTTCCCCAGTTCTTCTCATACAATGACTAATTTACCATATTGCCTTTTCCAATCATTAAAAAGTGTAACTTTTCAAATTGTAACTTTAATGAGCATTTCCATCAATTGTCCAGAAAAAAACGAGTTTAATCAAAAAAAGAAACTTCCTTCCTAAATATGGCTATTGAACTAAATTTTAATAGAATTTTGTTATTTTTTATACATAATTGTTAAATAATTGTATTTATAATTGTCCCGTGGGTGTCCGGAGAATAAATAAAGCGACGTCGCAGTGCTGCCGTCGATCTACGGTACACGGTATATCTGAGTTCCAATTAGTTGAATAAATTCTATTAATGTGTTTATCTTTGTAGATTTTTTTGCAGGATATTCAAACTTTTATTTTATTTTTGAAATTATACGAATGCAAGATTTCTTTGTTCCACCCAGGCTAGATTTCGACCTTCGCTAAATTGCGCATCCTGTCTTATGTAGCGTCTGTGACCACCTGCTAAGGCGACTCGAGAATAAATGAATAATATAATATTAATATCATTCACATAGAATATGACTTCCCTTGCAAGACATTAAGGCGCATTTAATTGAGAGTATACATAATGTTAATATTTCCACGCGAGATCAGACGTGGGAAAAGAATGTTTGGTTTGATTTATGTTTGGAGCAAGTTCGAACCGCTACACTCAGCACCCATCCCCTGTCTCTTTACCATTCTTGACATTGCGATTACATTTAGCATAGTTTACTTTCTGTCTGTAGAACTTCCTGATATAGAGCTCCTGCCAGGATTAAATATCTCACTTCAGCATACAGCTGCAGATTGCAAAGGTAATCAGCCCATCCCGCACGACAAGTCAGTAATTTAAAGATCTTTATTGGTGAACTCATACAACAAAATATATGTTTTTGATAATGGGTGTAGTGGGTTGAAGTGGGACGTTTGTCGTTCACATACAATTGGCGATTCGATTCCATACGAATTCGAAATTATAAAAATCAGATTAGAATTGGAAATGAAACATCCCAGCCCCACTCACAAGTGCGTTGTCGCAGATAGTGTTATTTTTCAAGATTCTATTCGAACTATATAACTTTATAAAATCCCTTGAATTTAATGTAATACTGTAGGAATACTGAGTGTTACTGATATACCTTCGAAATAGAACATGGATGTAAAAAGATAAACACACACTTTTTGAATGCAGTTGAGGATATAATAAGCGGTCTGAGTAATAAATGCTAGCATATTATGAAGAAAACAAAGCACTGAAAAAAGCATCAAACTTACTAACAAACAAAAATATATAACGTTTTAGTGTACTACCTGGAAAGTTTGTCCAACTTACAATACAGACAGAACCTACCAGGTAAAGAACTCGTTTACAATCAGGCTTTAGAATAAATTGATGAAATGATAGTAAAATCGATGCGACTAAACAGAGCATAATATAATCGTAGTTTATTCGTTAATTAATGTTGTCAGGATTATACAGTCTCAATTTTGTTGCCAGCGGTATAACCAAATTTAATTTCTCAAGAATGTAAATCGTAATTATATACTACCAATGTAGAAAATTTGAGTTCAAAGTGAAATGTACTGATACAGACCGGCCAAGTTCAATTTTTCTTAAGTGCTAAAAAGAAATTCAAAATTTTCTCCGTAGTTCACCGCTGGCGTTGTCATAAAAAGAGAATTATATTAGGAGGTATTTGCTTTCATCTCCAAAAACATGGAAATGAAAGTGTATAAATTTTTCCAAATCAGCTAAAGTTTTTGCTTTGTCAGCTTCATCCCCAAAAAGATGAAAATGAAAATGTACAAATTTTTCCAAATCAGCTAAAGTTTTTGCTTTGTCTGCTTCATCCCCAAAAAGATGAAAATGAAAATGTATGAATTTTTCCAAATCAGCTAAAGTTTTTGCTTTGTCAGCTTCATCCCCAAAAAGATGAACATGAAAGTGTATAAATTTTTCCAAATCAGCTAAAGTTTTTGCTTTGTCAGCTTCATCCCCAAAAAGATGAACATGAAAGTGTATAAATTTTTCCAAATCAGCTAAAGTTTTTGCTTTGTCAGCTTCATCCCCAAAAAGATGAACATGAAAATGTATAAATTTTTCCAAATCAGCTAAAGTTTTTGCTTTGTCAGCTTCATCCCAAAAAGATGAACATGAAAAATGTATGAATTTTTCCAAATCAGCTAAAGTTTTTGCTTTGTCAGCTTCATCCCCAAAAAGATGAAAATGAAAATGTATGAATTTTTCCAAATCAGCTAAAGTTTTTGCTTTGTCAGCTTCATCCCCAAAAAGATGAAAATGAAAATGTATAAATTTTTCCAAATCAGCTAAAGTTTTTGCTTTGTCTGCTTCATCCCCAAAAAGATGAAAATGAAAATGTATGAATTTTTCCAAATCAGCTAAAGTTTTTGCTTTGTCAGCTTCATCCCCAAAAAGATGAAAATGAAAATGTATAAATTTTTCCAAATCAGCTAAAGTTTTTGCTTTGTCTGCTTCATCCCCAAAAAGATGAAAATGAAAATGTATAAATTTTTCCAAATCAGCTAAAGTTTTTGCTTTGTCAGCTTCATCCCCAAAAAGATGAAAATGAAAATGTATAAATTTTTCCAAATCAGCTAAAGTTTTTGCTTTGTCTGCTTCATCCCCAAAAAGATGAAAATGAAAATGTATAAATTTTTCCAAATCAGCTAAAGTTTTTGCTTTGTCTGCTTGCTTCTCATCACCTAAAATATGAAAATAAAGATGAACAGATTTTTCTAAATCATCCAAACTTTTTTTATCATTACCTAATAATAAAACAATATTCAAAATTTTATTCCAGCAACTTTATGATGATCCAATAATTTCAAGTGAAGAATGGCTACAAGCTTTAAATGTATTTTTCTATCTTTTCGAATTAGCTATCATAAATTCACTTTTCTATAACAACAAACACTAAAACATTTTGAACAAGATAAAATTAGAACAAAAAAATACATTTACAAAATATTGTAATTAAGAAGGGAAAACTATTGCGGCAAATATTACTGAAATGGTAAAGGATATGATTTTGGCATATTTGGCCGAAGGAGGAAGCGATATCCGTTTTAATGGAATGGTATGGGCTGCGGCGGGATATTTATCGAAGCAGCTAGATCAACGAATATTCGGAAACAACCTTTGTACATCTCATTAAAATTTGTGAGATACATGGTAAAAATATAAAAATAATGTTTCTTTTTAAAATTAACAAAATTCTACTCACGATTGGCGATGTCTCTAGCGCTAAAAGAAATATGAAAGTTGAATATTAGATTTTGATTTTATCAATATAATAAAGTCATTTAGAGTATTGTGCATGTGGAGGAAGGGACACTTTCAGACATTTTTTTTCGGATTGAAAATGCAATGTTTGTAATCGAATTGTTTTCATCATAAAAAATGATCAAAATATTCAATTCCAATTTTCAGCCAGAAAATGTGTTTTTTCACGTCATAGGGTATCACAAAATCTATTAAAATTTCTTATCGATATGCCATGCGGATCGGCTCATAAATTTTAAATTGTCGAATATGCGCCACAAATGGACCATGTCACGTCGACACGATCCATTTTTGATTGGGCGTGTAATTTCAAATAGTATTGTGAAGTGGCCTGAACGCGTTTGTTTTTCCGCCAATTCCACAATGTATATTTTTTTAATTAGTAGTCCATTTGGTTGCTTGAATAAATTTGAGAGGGAAAAAGTTGCTATTTAAGTGCATATTTTATAGATTTTTCAACTTTGCACTGAAATTAGATAAAAAATATTAATTTTCGATCCATACCTGGTACAAGCAACCAACAGCATTAACATTAAAACCTTTGATGCCATTTTCTCCTTCTTGTGAATAGCGACTTCCAACAGTTGTTGACGAAACTACGAATCAGCAACGAATGATGCCGCATTTTATGCAAAATTTTCATACAAGTTTTCCCATTAAAATTCTACCCGAGAAAAAAATGAAAAATTTTCTTTATTTATTTCCCCAGTTCTTCTCATACAATGACTAATTTACCATATTGCCTTTTCCAATCATTAAAAAGTGTAACTTTTCAAATTGTAACTTTAATGAGCATTTCCATCAATTGTCCAGAAAAACGAGTTTAATCAAAAAAAGAAACTTCCTTCCTAAATATGGCTATTGAACTAAATTTTAATAGAATTTTGTTA
>CAVMBJ020000022.1:53889-97863 GCA_963675895.2 Styela plicata
TGTAATGATTGAAGATTGTTTTCGAATTTTGATATGACCATGAGCTCACCGAGGGGAACCCTGATTTTGTCTGCGTAGAGTGACTTGTGGCTATATAAACCGACGGGTCAATGTATAGCTCTCTTTCTGCTCAAGACATCTCCCTGAACGGTGATTTTGTAAGTTTCTCTTGTTTTGGTAATTTTACTTGTAACCTAATAGTTCTTTGTAGGTTTTAGCTTAGGGTATTCGATACACTGGTTAGTGCTGTATTAATAGCCTACCAGAATTTAGTGTAAGCCGTTAGATCTTTATCGATTAGCCTAACCTTTTTATCTGTCTTGTCTTACTTTCGTTTGTTTCATTCATCATTAATATACTTGCCTGCACATAATCCTGTAACCTGATAACTGACTGGTCGACTGGCGGGGGAATATTCAGATTCTTTAGACCGGGTCATTACAAATTTTGGCGAGCACGCCAGGATTATGGGTAGGCGAAGTAAGTCTGCTACGAACCACGACCTCGGTTCAGTACCGGTAGCAAAGATGAACAATTTGCAAGAATGTTTAGACAACCTAGGGGCGTTTGAAGAGTCTGTCAAAAGTAGACAACTAGCCCTCGAAGATTGGCTGACGGAACAACAAGGTGAAATAGGCTCAATTAAGATGTCCATGAACCAGATGAAAGGTGAAATGGGGAAAATGAAAGATGATATAGGTAGTGGTTTTGAAGAAATAAAACGATTGTTGTCTGATGGATTGTCTATGGGTTTGGGTGGGTGTAGCGAAGACCAGCCTGATGCCAAAGACACGAAGTCCGGTAAGAACGTTGACTTTCAAGTGGAAGAAGATACTGATGTGAAAGAGGTAAGGGCAAAACCGATTTTAAAGACGCCGCAGGTGGGCATGACAAGGCCAGTGTGGCATACCGGCAACTTGACAGATGGGTCCCCTGGAGGTGAGGGACCCATGACTAGCATGAGTGGACTGATGACTGTCTAGCGTCCCCACTTGGTAGCAGTACTCCTGCGTCTTTGCCGAAGGTTCTTGCCTCTGCGGGTAATGATAGTTGGAATTTTTATAGACTTCCTGAAGTGGCCTCTAGCGGGTCGGTGGTAGGTAGTCGGCATGCCCGCACGCCGGAAACTTTTAGCGGGGGTGATGCGATGCAATGGTCTGATTACATGTGTCATTTTTACGTTGTGGCTAAGCGGAATGGCTGGTCAGAAGAGGAAGCGGGCCTCGAACTGGCTGCCAGCATGAGAGGGCCCGCTTTAGGGGTATTAAACGAGATGCCCTTGGCCGAACGTTATGAGTATAAGTCGATACTTGCTCATTTTGATATGCGGTTCAGCCTCGGAAATGGTGAAGCGCTCTGGCGAACCAAATATAATAGACGCGAAATGGCGCCAGAGGAAACCCCGTCCGACTTCGCCGCGGTTCTGCGGACGATGGGACTGAAAGCTTACCCGACGCTGAATGGTTCAGCTCGTAACGAGCTTAATAGGCAGCAGTTTTTAATGGGCCTTTATGATAATGATATGCGAATTCAGGTGACAATGCGGCAACCGGTTACGTTGAATGACGCGGCAGCTTCGGCCACTCTGTACAATACCATGAAGCGTGGAAAAGAAGTAGGAGGGGTTAAGATCGCCCAAAAGCCGGTAATAGCTGCAGTAAGTGCTGTACGGTCGGAGATGACAGGTGAGTCGCTAGGTGATAAGGTAGGTCTTTTGCCCTTTCAAGATATATTTGTTTAAGAGATGACCGAGTTCAAAGCCATGATGATTGAATTGAAATCGATTATACAGAATAGTTTGACGATTACTTTTCGAGGACCTTCTAACCGGCGTAGGGGCTGTACGGTGTGTGGTGATAGTGGGCACCGTACAACGGCTTGCCCAGACAGAGTTTGTTTTAACTGTCAAGGAAAAGGACATTACCTAGCGGAGTGTCCGGACCGCCAAAGGGGACCAACTGATAGTAGTACCGGTAACCGTGCGGGGGGCGAAGATTTAAACTCCCAGCAGCGGAGTTGAGGTCCTCATCCTTCGCTGTGTCCTTCAATGACGACCGATCAATGGGCCACGAATCATCACACCTAATAGCTTCCTTGGTATTAGAGGCTAGTTGGCATGTAGATGCTTTAGTCAATGATTTACCAGTAAGGTTTCTCATCGACAGTGGTTCTGGAACTACGTTAATAGATATTTCGATATACAAGGCTTTTGGTGGGGAAATTGACAATTTGAAAAAAATGTTCCCAAAATTTTGTTGCTGTAGGTGGTTCTCCTTTAAAGCCTTTTGGAACCGTGGATATTAAGTTAACGATGGACGTTGTTACAACTGTACAGACAGTGGTGGTAGCAAGTCTGGGTATGCAAGTAGGTATACTGGGAATGGATTATTTTATGCAGCATGATTGCGTGCTGCATATGTCTGAAGGGTGTCTGGAAACGGGAGGGGAGCGTATAAAGCTACATCGAGGGCAGATGGTGCCAGGGTGTAGGGTGATCCTTGCAGAGGATGCGTTGATCCCTCCGTTTTCAAAAATTGTAGTGCCAGGGCGAATGAACAGTCGCTGGCCGGGGGGGAGGGTGCCACTCGTCAGCGTTAGTTGAGCCGACTTGTGTGCTTTCGGATGAAGTATCTAATAAGGGACTTGAAATGATTGCGAGCGTAGTGGACGCAAGTAGGCCTACCCTGCCATTACTTTTAGTTAACACTGGTCCTAAGGAGGTCAGGGTGTCACGGGGTTTACTTATGGGAATTGCGCAGCCTATCTCTATGCCCTCTTCGGACCGTTGTAAGAATGAGCCCATGGTAGACATTACGTGTGTGGGGTCGGTCACTGTTAATACCCTGCCTGAACATCTGCGACCGCTACTTGATTCGATCCCCGACCTCTCGGTCGAACAAAGATTGAAAGTGAGTTCATTGTTGTGTGAATTTGTTGATGTTTTTGCTGGACCCGGTGGCCAGTTAGGTCGTACTAATGTAGTGCAACATAAAATTATTACTAACAATGTACACCCCATCCGACAACCCCCGCGGCTACTGGGCTGGGCGAGGCGGCGCATAGCGGAACAAGAAGTAGATAAAATGCTGGCTCAGAATGTAATAGAATGTAGTACTAGCCCGTATTCCTCGCCGGTGGTCTTGATACCCAAGAAAGACGGAAGTATGAGATTTTTGTGTGGACTATCGGAAATTGAATGAAGCTACTTTTAAGGATGCTTATCCGCTTCCGCGTATCGACGATATAATTGAAGCTCTAAATGGGGCCCAATGGTTTTGCGCTTTGGACTTGGCTAGTGGGTATTGGCAGGTGGAGGTCGATCCAGAGGACAGAAAGAAAACTGCCTTCAGTATTCCAGGCAAAGGCCACTACGAATTCCAAGTAATGCCATTCGGTTTAGCCAATGCCCCAGCTACGTTTGAAAAGATGATGGATGGAGTGTTGGGTCATCTGCTGTGGAAAAAATGTATGGCATTTTTAGATGACGTTATGCCCTTTGGAAGGGACTTCGACAGCACTCTGGCAAACCTGAGAAGTGTATTTGAGTGCCTTCGAACTGCCGGGTTACGATTGAAGCCCAACAAATGTCAGTTGTTTCGTCGTAAAATCACGTACTTGGGATATGTCATTTCCTCCGAAGGTGTAAGGTGCGACCCCAACACTGTTTCGTCGGTGCGAGAATGGGCAATTCCGCGTACTGTTTCGGGAGTACGCAGTTTCTTAGGCACCGCGAACTATTACAGGCAGTTTGTTCGGGACTTTGCGTCAATCACCGCTCCTTTGACACGACTTACGCGGAAGAACACATCTTTTAAATGGGATCTGCAATGCCAAGAGTCGTTTGATGAGTTAAAGAAATTGCTCACCACAGGGCCCATTTTGGCTTTTCCTAGAGAGGAAGATTATTTTATTCTCGACACAGATGCGAGTGGTGTCGGAGTGGGTGCTGTACTGTCACAGGTGCAGGACGAAAAAGAGCGTGTAATCTCCTACGCTAGTCGTGCACTCAATAAGGCTCAAAGGGGTTATTGTACTACTCATCGGGAACTTTTATGCTGTTTGTTTTTGCCGTGCAGCATTATAAACATTATTTGTGGGGTCGGAAGTTTTACTATTCGCACTGATCATGCATCATTGAAATGGCTTTTTCAATTTCAAGGAACCCGAAGGCATGATAGCTCGATGGCTTTCAATTCTTGGCACGTTCGACTTTGTGGCGGAACATCGGCCAGGTTCCCGACATGGCAACGCAGATGGCTTTGTCCAGAAAGCCACGAAGGCGTTGCAAACGGCGTGAATGTAATGAGTGTGTCGATGACAACATTGAAGTCTTGGCGGCAGCTATTCAACCCCAAGAGTCTGAGTGTAACTGGTTGGAGTCTGTTTCGAAGCAGCAAATAAAACAATGGCAACGGGAAGACAGTGAAATTTCGCCAGTACTATACTGGCTGGAGGAGCAACAGAGAAAACCAGAGCCTATGGAAACCATGCATGCCTTACTCCAGCGCCACCAAAAAGTATCTTACACAGTGGGCATTGTTAAAGGTAGACGAAGAACTCTTGTATAGAGTATGGGTACCACGTCTTAGCGCGTCGACTGACACTTTACAATTGGTCACACCTCGCACCCTGAGAAGGAAGGTGTTTCACCAGCTTCATGCTCTAAGAACAGCTGGTCATTTAGGAGTACAGAGAACGTATCAGAGCTTAAGATCACGTTTTTACTGGCCTGGAATGAAAAGAGATGTTTCTAGCTGGTGCAAATATTGTAAAATCTGCTGCTCTACAAAAATGGGACATGGTAAAAAGAAAGCAGAGCTTACACAAATGTTTAGTGGGTCTCCCATGGATCGTGTGGCTGTTGATTTTCTTGGGCCTTTGCCCGTCACTCCTCATGGGAATGAATATCTATTGGTGGCTTCCGATTATTTTACAAAGTGGGTCGAATGCTTTCCCCTGCCCAATCAAAGAGCAGACACAACTGCAGATGCCTTGGTCACAGGCTTCTTTTCGCATTTTGGAGTGCCCCGGATACTACATAGCGACCAGGGCCGGGATTTTGAGTCACATCTTTTTCAACAAATGTGTCAATTGTTCGAAATTGAAAAGACTCGCACCACCCCTTATCATCCTTTACCATCATGTATTCTCCCTGGTTCCCCAGCCCCCACTTGGTACTTCAGACCACGTCATTTTGCAGCTGAGATTAAAAAATTCGACTCTCATAAGTAAAGAGTCTCCTTTTCACCGCACTTCTTATAACTACAAGGGCGGTGACTTGGACTCTTTTCGGGACTTCCTTCGCGATGTGCCGTGGAATGATGTTTTCTTGTTGCCTGCTAATGAGTGTGCGGTGGAAATCGCAGAGTGGATACGCCTTGGAATTGATGAATTCATTCCTCACCGAAGATTCCAGGTGAAGCCCCACTCTGTCCCATGGTTTTCACCTGAATGCTCGGCGGCAATAGCGACGAGAAATCATCATTTCCACCGCTATCGTCGACATCCCAACGTCAATAATAGAAGACTTCACAGAATAGCTAGAAATAATTGTGGAAGAATTTTCAGAATTGCTAGAACTCTATACATGGAATCCACCAAATCTAAAATTTCACAACAAAAATTGGGTTCCAAAGATTTTTGGAAAATAATAAATAATGTAATGAACAGGGGTAAATCTAGTATCCCTCCTCTTTTAAATGGCCCTGAAATTTTGTGTTCTTCCGGAGACAAGGCGGAGTTGTTTGCGAGGATGTTCTCTAATAACTGCAGCCTTGGTTCGGTTTCTGGTACCTCCCCACCTAATTTTCCAAATCGAACCGACGTTACATTGGAGAGCATGTCAGTAACTCCGCTACTTGTCTCTAGAATGATTGCCAAACTCGATTCGAACATATCTCCTGGTCCTGACTGCATTCCATCTGTGATTCTGAAGATTCTTTCACCTGAGTTGTCCTCTATTTTGGCCAAACTTTTTAATAAATGCTTAAAAGAATGTACCTTCCCAAATACATGGAAATGTGCAACGATTGTGCCGGCATTCAAAAACTGTGGCGACCGAACTGATCCTAATAAATATCGTCCAATTAGTCTCTCTTACCAATTATAAGTAAAATTTTTGAATCAATTATTAATAATAAAATTTCTGGACACCTGGAATCGCTTTGTCTCCTCACGGACAAGCAGTATGGTTTTCGTCGTTCTCGCTCTACTGCTGACTTGTTGACAGTAATAACTGAACGAATATTTCGCGCCCTTGATCGTTGTGGGGGAGGCAAAGTCGGTTGCTCTAGACATTTCTAAAGCATTTGACAGAGTTTGGCACCAAGGTCTGTTGCAGAAAATTCAATCGTATGGGATTTCTGGACAAGTTTTTTCAATTGTCAAATCTTTCTTATCCAATCGTAAAATTAATGTTGTTTTGGACGGACAACGTTCAGGTAATTATTCCATTTCATCCGGTGTCCCTCAGGGGTCGATCCTTGGTCCAACTTTGTTCTTGATATATATTAATGACCTGCCCGATAATTTGATATGTGATTTGGTAATTTACGCTGATGATACAACTCTATATTCTTGTCTCAATGAAAAATCCCTCCCGGAACAACGTCTAGCTCTGGCAAAATCACTTGAGTGTGATTTGGCCACAGTATCTAATTGGGGTGACACTTGGCAGGTAACTCTTAACTCGGAGAAGACTAAAGTTTTATCAAGTAATCGTTACACTAATACGAATGCAACCCAAATTTCATTCTCTGGTACTGTTCTGGAGGAATCCTTAAATATTCGTCTTGTTGGACTCACACTGTCTAAGGACATGAGTTGGAATGAATATGTCACCAGTATTGCTAAACAAGCCTCGATGAAAGTCGGTTCTCTATATCGAGCTCGCCATTATCTCACTCCCGAAATCATTCTCCATTTGTACAAATCATTGATTCGACCCTGTATGGAGTATTGCTGTCACATTTGGGGCAGTGCCGCTGTCACTGTTCTTAGCATGCTCGATCGTATTCAAAGGCGTGTGGTCAATATGATTGGTCCTAAACTTTCCTGCAGTCTGCAAAGTTTGACACACCGCCGCAACGTCGCCTCACTATGTTTATTTTTACAGATATTATAATGGTCTTTGTTCAAAGGAGCTTTCTGCTCTCGTTCCTCAGAACAAAATTTTTAATCGATCAACACGATTGGCTACCAATTCGCACCTATTCACTGTGGAGGTTCCACAATGTCACAAACAGTTTTATGCAAGAAGCTTTTTTCCAAGAATATCAAAACTTTGGAATTCCTTGCCTTCTTGCTGTTTTCCTGATCGTGTTGATCTACAAGGCTTTAAAACTCGCGTTAATAGACATCTATCAGGGATGGGGGTTCTTTAGTTCCTGCTCCTGCATTTTATGTAGCTCTTTGCACTTTAGTGGATGCAGGAGAATTTTCAAGTTTGATTCTTCTTCTGTGTCCTTGCTCTGAGCGAATTTCAATAAAAAAAAAAAAAAAATCCCAGATCAGACGGCCAGGTGGAGCGTTTCAACAGAACGATTCAGCAAATGCTAAAAGCTTTCGTAGACGACAAACGCTCCGATTGGGATGAACATATTCCGTATTTGGTAATGGCATACCGCGCTACGGTTCATAGTAGCACGGGGTATACGCCCAATATGCTCATGCTGGGGCGAGAGGTAAACTTACCGATAGATGTTATGTTCGGACAACCACTGAGGAATGTGAAGTACAAGTGTTACACTGAATTTGTCCAGTGGTTCCAAGATGTTACTGAGCAAGCTTTTGAGTGTGCCCGGGAAGTTTTGAAAGTTAGTGCTGAAAGACAGAAAAGAAATTTCGACAAGCTGGTCACCAAGCAAGAATTCAATGTTGGAGATTTGGTGTGGTATTTTTATCCTCCGAAAAAGAAAAAACTTAGCTCTGGATGGGTGGGCCCATTTGAGATCATTAATATTTTGACTAATCATTTGTATCGGATCAAGGAAAAAGGGGAACCAGGATACGAGTCGAACATGTTGACCACCTACGTCCATTCATTGAAGAGTCGATTCTAAATGACCACTTGCCCTCACCCACAGATGTACCATTGCGCACTCCGGAAGAAGAGGTCCCTCAAATAACCGAGAATTTGTTAGAAGAAACTGAACATGTCCCCCGAGAGCGACGCCGGCCTGCTTATCTATCAGACTTTGTAACTTAGACCAAACTCGCTTATTCGACCTGCCCAGTCACCGCGGTAGTGTAGGTTTTGTAGTATTCTTGTCTCGCCAATTTTTTATATGCCATTTGTTAATACTTATTGTGATGTATATTTTTCTACTGTGTGTTCGAATAATTTTCGTCTCTTTGGTAGATGTTGATTTGCAATCATCATCTAGGAAAGAGAGGAGTAGTGTAATGATTGAAGATTGTTTTCGAATTTTGATATGACCATGAGCTCACCGAGGGGAACCCTGATTTTGTCTGCGTAGAGTGACTTGTGGCTATATAAACCGACGGGTCAATGTATAGCTCTCTTTCTGCTCAAGACATCTCCCTGAATGGTGATTTTGTAAGTTTCTCTTGTTTTGGTAATTTTACTTGTAACCTAATAGTTCTTTGTAGGTTTTAGCTTAGGGTATTCGATACACTGGTTAGTGCTGTATTTAATAGCCTACCAGAATTTAGTGTAAGCCGTTAGATCTTTATCGATTAGCCTAACCTTTTTATCTGTCTTGTCTTACTTTCGTTTGTTTCATTCATCATTAATATACTTGCCTGCACATAATCCTGTAACCTGATAACTGACTGGTCGACTGGCGGGGGAATATTCAGATTCTTTAGACCGGGTCATTACATAGGTAATTTATCCTCTGTTGGTAATTCAACTTTTGATGCGCGTTTAGTACTTTTTCGCTGAAAACTTTAAATTTAAAGACCGGGTGTCTCGAAAATAGCAATAGCCACTATAGCAGTGCTATAGCCGAGATATATGCCCAGGGCAGATACTACTCACTGTACTTTACCACGGCGGTTCAGTTCCGTTTGGGATGTTTTTCGTTTAGAGTACAGTTGATGGTACCACATCTTTTAGTAGCTCTCTGCCTTAGTGGACGTTAATTGGTTCCTTTCAGTCACTGCACCTGACCTCGCTCAAACTGGATTTTAATAAAAAAAAAATAGCAGAGCCATAGCCTACACAGCAGTGCTATATCAGTTATAGTGGGTCTATAGCCACTATAGCAGTGCTATAGCCGCTGTCCCAAACCCCAGCGACCAGCAAAAACTCGATTCTGAATTCAAAAGATATTCTATTTTGGCCTCCCCTAGTCAACACTGACGCGTTTTCTTCATTCTTCTCACCCCAGGCAGACAGACATTTGGGGAAATGTCTCCAATTAAATTATTGGAGCTTCAGATCCGTCCCTTATATGAACCATAACTTACTCTCAAGGCCCGCTAAAAGCTCAGGGTTATGACTGTATGAGTTCATTTGTGGTATCAAGCTTTTTACATCGTTTCCGGCAAGGTTACCTCTCCCGTCATCTTTGGATAAATTTTTGATGTCTTCATTGAACGTCTCCAGCCAAAGACCCCAACAAGATATTGCAAAAAAAATAAAAATCAAAAACTTGCAACCAAAAGTTGTGCGCCGAAAAGGGCAAAATTGTTTTGACTTTTAGCCTATGAAAAATACTCTAGTTCCCATTGTGATGATCCACTCACCCACCCACAGTCACACGCATGCAATATGTACACATAACAGTTCAAAATGTCTGTTCCATTGTACCGATATTAGATTCATTTTTAATTAACTGTCCAATATTCTCGCTACTAAGCCGCCAATCAACATAAAAATCACATTACCTATTGCATCCTCTGGTGGCAGTTCCACAGTATGTATGTAAAGTCATATTTTACGGCAAAAACAAGAAATTATGCATGATATGCCACGCGAAAGTCCCTTTTTATAGATATATTATATAAATTTCAAATTTGGGTGAGGACTGTCCATCCCCACTGGCGGAGAGTCTGCCAACCCCCCTTCCCCACGATGCCAAATATTGAGGGGTCCGACCCCAAGTATACTATGACGAAATTGTGGCGCGAATTTCTTCCAGACCAACTTTTCCGTGTATTGCAGTATCGCTTTAAAATTTCTAGCGCGCTCCTGCTTTGTTACAATCCTGCCAATGAACTTTTTTCTTTTTTCGACTGCCCCCCCCCCCAGATCTTCCGGCGCCACTGCCCGTTCCTTTTTAAAACTTGAAGGGGATACGTTACATTCAAAACTAATGAGACCCGATATATTTCTTCTCATTCAAATTCACAGAACCATGCAAGTTGAATAACAAAAGAGTAAAAAAAAGAATAACCTTTGAAGATTAAAAAGCCAGAAATAAATTGTATGACAAAAAACCAATAGATTCGACGGCCTGGAACCACAGATGAGCAAGAAGTAAAAGTACGATCTATTAATTACAAGTTGGTCAATTAATACCGCTTTTCGTCAGGGGGTTCTATAATTGAAAATTGACTCTATATCTTGTGAAAAGCAACGTGCGCCATAAAACGGCAGCGTTATAACGAGTGGACTAAAATAACCTTTTTATGGGTTTTTGTTTGGGATTTTACTGATACCACTTATTTGCCAATACCGATCACGATACTGCAAAATGAGCCGATACCGATGCCACCGATACTCAAAATTACCGATATTGATACTCATCACAAATGTCTTCAAATATGCTCAAAGTACATCATCAAAATTAAAATTTTTCAAAAAAATTTCAGTAAAATTATCTGTTAACGAACTAATAGCAAAGAAACACATCCATAGTGGATGAAATGCACTTAAAGCAACAACACAAAAATTTGCAGAACAAAGGATATTAAAGAATATTAGCGAAATGAAAAATTCTTGATTGGGAAAAAATTGCCAAATCACAAAAAAGAGTATATATTTAATTTTTATTTTAAGTATGTTCGCGCAATTCTCAAGTCTATATTCAGAAGGCTGAAGTGCCCAAATCAGCTCTAACCTTAAATCTGGGAATTGTATCCCTAGGCGTGGTAATAAATTTTTTCAATAATCAAAATTAAAGACCCGAAGTTCGTAGAAAACGAAAATAAGTTTAACAATCCACAACAATTTTAACAGTCCATCCCCAAGTAATCCACTTCATTACACATGTGGTCCACATGTGAATCATGCTTGATTAAATTCTATCGATTCATGTGTAAACTACTTTTTCGCCAATGACTGAATTTTTCATTTTTGGGCTTCATTCCTACGTCTTATATTTAGCATTGTATATTTCGAAGATTTGCCAAAATATTTGTATGGAGCAACGGGTTTTTCTACCATTCTTATACTAAAAGTTGTCTCGATTTTGTGCATATAAAAGCAATCGGAACATCGATTTCTCTGAATCCATTTTTTCTATGTGTAAACGTAACTGATATGTTTACTGATTGAACCTCGTACAAGTTGACATTCAAGGGCATCCTGGTAGCTGGATGATGGCAAACTCCCGCTCTCGCACATTCGAGTATTATAGGTCCTTCGTAGTTGTAATTTTTCCTGGGACATCGAAATCTGGAAAATATTTTTTTTACATTAATTATCAAAGTATTTCAATATACTCTGAGATTTTCCAAAATAGTATGTGTAACCTTAATTCTAAGCCAAGCGTTTTTAAATATGATTTGAACTGTCCTAAACTGAATATTTATTTGATATGCCTCTGTGACGGCGGGCAGTTAAATATCGGACCAATATTTTTGTAAGCAGCACTCACGTGAGTTTTTCACGCGCATACTTCCACCCATTCATTTCCAGCAGTCGGCTCAGTTGACAGTCAAATTTTCAATTTGTCCCCCATGCCTAATATTACTTTTACTTTGCAATGTATGTTATTTGCCTCTATATACATTTCTATAATTGTGAAATACTTGCCTTTGAATTTCGTATTTCACAAACCCATCCGATTTGAGGAAGTTTCCTTTTGGTCTACAGTATTTGGAAAGTCGTTCGCTGAAACAAATAAGTTTTTTTAAATGCGAATTGTGCATTTTGAATTCATTGTATTACACAAATAAAAAGACATTTAATTGACAATATAGATAACCTAATGTACAGAGAGCATGGTGACCAGGGGTAATTTGAAAAGAACTATCCTACACCGTACGTTGTCAAGTCAGTTAGAAAAAATCTTATTAAAGCGTGTTTTGTATGGATCACATACGGATCAAGCTGTCAAGACGAAGTCCATTTGTGGCTCATATTTGGCGAAATAAAATATCTGATTAAGGTATTGTGAAGTTGACGATCACCTGCGCTGTATATTATTTTGGCCGCATTTCATCGTGCTGTATGTTAATTTTCAAAATTATATTGTCGATGATACTAACCATTGATCCATGCTTGCTTGACTGAACATTGGAAGTAATAGAAGTAACACATATGTGAGACTCTGTGTGCAAAAATTGTATCAAAAATGTTAGTTGATGTAGTCACTATGGATTGAGCATTTTGTGCAGCTTTGAGCTGTCGTCCTGTTCTTGTTTCCTGGTACAGTATCAGTAAGGAACATGATCGTCATCACAGAGTTTCATGCCCAACAAACAAAAATTGCACTGTACTTTGAAAGCGAACGATGGGCTTAAAGATGCACAAGACACCACTAACAGTAGGGGGCCGATTTAAAAACTGACAAAGCGTTTTCTCTGCTTGTCGTAATAGGCGAATGAAAGAAAGCAAAGAAGTGATAGGCCATCGTCCATAGCGATTATCGTTCACTGCTTATGATTATATTGTGTTCGTTGCTATATCAGTATTTTTTTTTTTATAGCCACTTCTTTTGAGTGGATCACCCTGTCCAAGGCCCTGTAACAGCGGCCACTTACAGACGGACAGGGTTACAATAACTGGAAAGATATGATCTTTTCCTGTTCGGCTTAGCCTACCCAAGTTATTAAGCCTGGGTTGAGTGGTGGGCGTGGATAAGCGAGCCGGATTCGCCGGGTCTCGAACCCGAGGTCTTCAACCTGCGATGCCAACATGTTTAACTACTAGGCCATCGCGCCCACAGATTTGCTCTAGCGTCGCTTCAATCAAGCAATGCTTTTTAATCCCTGTCATTTAAAAGAGGGTATTATAAAAAGGAAAAGAAAGCCGAGAATTTGGCTTGACCATATGGTGATTTTATCACGACTCCACGTACAGTTACGGGTTTGAAGTCGTGTTTGAATATTTTCCACTTCATCTTGCGTTTGAGAATTAAGGCGTAATCTGCCCTCCACCTCTCGCCCTCTTAAACATTTAAAAACATATGCCCACGCGACCAACATGTACCTACAGACTTTTAAACGTGTTACAATCGTTAGCATATGTGAACCTTATCGCCATCTATAAGCTAAAATCTAGTATAATATTAGCGTAGGAATAAGATCTATTAAACCAACGGTCGTTGACTTACCATTTTACGTGTTTGAACCCTTCAGTTGAAAATGAAATCTTCAGAACAACACTTTATTCCCGGATTGCGCATTCCTTATATAAGATGTTTTAATGTGTATAGAAACCGAAACCGCAAAAATGTCTACTTTAATTCGTGTTTTCTGGGGGGAAGTTATTTAAAAATATCAAATTTTTATATCCTTAGGGAAATCTATATCGGTGACATGACGTTACTTCCGTCAATGACACGAACAAGTTGAAGTGTTTGAAGTGCATCAACTGTAACTCCTGGCGCCTTTTTAGTTTCGATTCAGTGTTTACGCCTGAAAAGAGATGACATGATATTCCTTTGATCCAAAGCATAACTTTCCCACATTGTTTCTTATCGGGTAATTTATTGGGATATATTTTCGCAAATTAGAACTATTTCTTCTGCAACCTATTTATAAATTAATTTATTTGACCAATAAGATCATACTCCAAAATGAAAGTAAAATTTGTACACCGAAGCTTTCAGTAAGTTTTAGCGATACTAAGGCTTGAATACAAAAATGTTGTATGGAGAAAATGCGCTAACATAATTTCGTCAGTCAAGTCCTTTGTGTGGTGAAGACGCATCATTGGGATCATTTCCATATTTTACTCGTATCACAAATTATGGGAAATGTGTAAATATAATCATCAGAATTTGTCCCCAATAAAAAACTAACTAACTGTCACTTCTTCTCATCACCAAATAAAGAAATAAATTTGACAAAAATTCGACTATTTTGTCTGTGTTCGGCGTATACTCAAATGTATATACGCAATTTTTTAATCCATATGAACACGGCACAAAATATAAAGCAATAGTATTACACTCAATGTATTCAAATAACCACATGAGCACACTGATACAACACGAAAGTATGAATATAGCCAAACATTATACACTCACTTTCCAACAAACCATTTCTACCACAATGTGGTTTAAAGTACCGCCAAAATAAATAATAAAAATATTGTACTACAACCACCACATTTGATCTTCGTTAACAAACTTAAATCATTGTATATCATTCTGTTCGTTAACTTCACAGCATCTCAAAATGACATTATGTTATGCCAAATATAGCTCAAGTTGCCATTCCGACAAATATGATGAAACTTCTTCCGCCGGAATAACACTTCAGGCACAAACCCCAACATCTATATTTGCCCTTCTCCAAGCATGCAAAATTCCAGCACAATACACTAACTATTTTTCAGGTAATGTGTATGAAAGAAACTGACCAAACATAATACTGGACTCAAGTCACCGCATATATAATACATCCACAACTCTAAAAACCAGTATTGATCAATATTTTCAATATCTCAACCATCTTGGGAAATTTCATCCTGATATGTCAGTTATAACCAGAGTTACGTAATATCGGCAAAAGGACAGAACTCCTTCGACCACAAGTGAATTCTAAATCCTGCATCTGAATCCATACGGGCCATTATCTCACTTCCCTGGTTTTGCGTACCAATTTCTAAAACACTGCACCCAATATCATTCGAATTATGGCCAAAATGATGAAAAACTGAAAACTGGCCTCCAGTCACCACATAAAGCCTCCATGGTCAACTCCCACAATCAATGTAGACCATTTTCTCGGCGACTGCGAACTCCTCCCAATATTCCAGCTTAATACGCACAATAGGACTAAAGATATCAAATTTCATAAAAAAGCTTCACCACCTAAACACGATTCCTCACACCACCCCTAAAAACAATAGCCCTCCATATCACCCACAACACAAAAAAAATTTTCCGACCGGTCAAATATTTTTGGAGTTATCGTGGTACGCAAAAGGTGTAACAAACATACAAACTGACAAAACGGATCAACCTGGGCTACGTATCGTAAAATCGAGGCCATAAAAAATAATTTGTATTAATAAGTTTTGCACCGAACCCCGTTCAAATCGAATTGCCTGCACAGCAAAAAAGTTTTCGTATGAAACAATATTACATGACAAAAAATCCGTTGAACATTCCCAAATTTATTATCATCATTTTGAGGCCATCGAGCAATGGATTCAGTGGTCAGGTGATGAAGCGAGCTTTCAGTTTTTAAATAGTTTAACAGGATCGACAAGAAAAATTGTTACAGTGGTTAGATATGGCGATGTAGTCAGTCGTATGGAACAAAGATAGAAAAATAATGTCTGAATTGTGTCATAAAGCATATTTTAGACCCGTATTCGGTCATCAGATGAGAACGTATATGATTTTGGCAGAGCTTTAATATACCTAGCATCTCAAGCTTATACAAAAATCGATAGAACGGCCTTACATAACCGGTTTGACTTCACGCGATTTGCGTAAACATCTTCGTTTCAATACGCCGATAAGCATGGTTATGTCCAGAGTGACACAGTTTGCAACATTTGAGGTTGCGGAAGGTATGGAAAACGCTACGCGTATCTAAAAGCCTGTGGTATGTGAACTCGATGGCCAAGTGGCGAGTTTAGATGGAAAGCATGCGCATTCTCACGAATTACTGAAAAAAAACTTTGATGAACAGCTAGAGATATTGACCAAGCGACTAGAAACATTAGAACATCAAACAGAATCGGGTGCCAAGTCTAGAAGCAGATCGATTCCTAGAACCCCTTGTCCTAATTGCTAGCTAAAAGGACATTGGACTGTCCTGAAGACCCGATGTGTTATCAATGCGGTCAGAATGAACACTTGAAGGCCGAGTACAGAGTACTTCCTACCTCAAGCAACGCAGATAATGCCCATTTAAAAATTCAGGTTGAAATGAGGCCCTCCTCTTCAGCCACTGAAATTTCATTTGATATGGGTAAACCGAATACTGTAGCTGACTTGCGGTTGCGATCCGGTTGGCATATAACTGGTCTTGTCAATAACTGGGTCACTGAATTTATAGGGTAGGCAGGTTCTGGCAAAACTTTAATTGATATCTCGATTTATAAACGATGTAGGCGCCAAATTGGAGTGGCTATCTGACACCCACACCGATACCGATTCAAAATGGTCGATCTGCAATTGAAAGCTAGTTGAAATCACTCCACAGCAAGCAGACGCGTACAAATGTTGCCATCAAATTGTTATTTATTATGGAATATACGCTTGATGCATGAAAAAGCACACACAAAGTTGTACAACAGATGTTGAAAGCATGTGTACGGAACAGATGTACGTTTGTAGGCAACAAGAGTACGATTGTAGACAACAGAAGTACGGTTTTCTATAATAAAATACACAATGATTAGTGTATAGCACAGTTAACTAACCTATTAGTCCAATTATAACCTATATCAAATCATCCATGGTCCATGCTTGATATATTATTAAAACTACATAAAATAGAATATTATAAAAATGGATCTACAGCAATATGACAGAATCCATAACTAGTCAGAAATATTGACTACGTCGACTGGACTGAACAGACCTAACAGAAAGATTTAAGTCACCCGAATAGAACTAATATATTGATTCGCCCTAATCGGTTACTTGAGAATCTAAATGGTATGTTGATAGTACACAATATAATTAGCACAGCACAACCATGAAATCAGCAGTATTATCACTGTTAAGCTCCAAACCTAATCAGAAAATTTCAAATACATACTTGACTATGTAGCTTCCAGCTTACAAGCAATCGACAATTGATTGGATTCTAATAGACTTAGTTTAATATCTAATTGCAGATCTAAATGTCATGAAGTATAAATTAAGTAACTAAAATGTAGACCCTAACCTAAAATGCAGCTACTAAAATCAGCGTACTAAACTGCCTGACTGAAAAGCGTGTCCATAAAACAAGTCTAAACACGTTTTCTACAAAAACGCATTTTGTGACATCATAGGCGCGCTCGTAAGGCAAAGATTGCAACACTGTGGTGACAAAGAAATCGTGAGTTATAATAATTTACTAGCACTCCATGTGACAAATAACAATAAACGAAATTGGTGATATGGCAGTTTCAAACGGGTATACGAATATATGAATATTCCTATCATGTCATGTACTAGTCAGTTCACAGCGGCTAATGGCGATATATTGTCAACTGTGGGCGCAGCAGATATAAACACTTGTGGACAACAATCTCGTAACAGCAATCGGGATTTTCGTTCTAGATTACGCGGAAGACTGAACCTTTAAAATTAACCTTGCGGAGGGGAAGATGACCCTCTCGGATCACCCGGTGTGTTCATTCCGCAATGAAGAAAGTCCACAAGGGTATGTAAAATTATTATCAGTTGTAGTTGGGCTTAGAAGAGAAAGCATAGTTAAATCGCTATTAACTGCTCCTTACAGCAGTGAACTTACGCATTCTACTTCGGTAGTTGTTCCAACGAACAGATTTCCTATAAAAGCTGCGGTATTCGCATGACTGTTATGGTAGATGCTACCTACGAGGACATCCTAGTACTACTAGCTGACAGGGTTTTGAGATAGGACATCCCAGTACTACTAGCTGACAGGGTTTTGAGATTGAAATTCCTGCCGCAACCATGACAGGAGAAACCTATGCTGCCCATGAGACATACACACGAATGTTTCTCTCACCTAGGCTACTGTGAAAGAAGTAGGTATGGATGTAACTAGACTACTAGCACATCTGACGAAGTGCCGTAGCCTAAAGAACTCATAATAGAGTATCAAGACGTGAAGCATAACATCCACAGTAGCAATATGCATACCATACGCAAGCCAGCCAGAAGAATGGGTTTCACAAAAAGAAACATTGTACAGGGCCATGTAGATGTAGCATGAAGAACAGAGAGTGATTGAATATAGCACGAGTATGTAAACTCTTCAGTCGTTCGTTTTTAGAGGTCTTTTGTGGGAAATCTGTTAATGTTCTTGGATGACATTATGGCCGCTGGAAAATAATTTGGATTGACTCTGATAAATTCGTATATCCTTATTTGGTCATCCTCCATGTCCACACACGACTGTTTGAACAATCTTTCATTTGTAGGGCGGGATTTAATCCAGTTGATTACACTAATAACTTTTTTTCAGTAGTTGGCCTAGTTCACAACTGATGGCTGCAGCTGCCAAATTCTCTCTATGAATAATACAGTGTACTGCCATCATGCTTGAATTGTCGTCTTTTAAAAGTTTGAGTACTCCTTTGTCTTCCCATCATTGCTGGAGTGGAAATGAGATTTTTAATCGGAATACCATTTTCGGTAAAATACTCTTGGACTACAGCCTAAATATCTCGCGCTGTGGTAGTTATTTTCAAAGACTTGCAAAAAAGCATTGCTTCGGCAAAATTTGAATCATGCTTGAACCTGGTATAACTCAGAAGTAAGGCTTCACTATCTCGAACTGTCGATTCATCGAGAGCCGACGAAAATTTTGTCTTGCGAAGAATGTCATTTAATTGCAACTGAACATCAATCGCAATATTGACAATGCGGCGGCGGAGAGTGTCGTTACTTAACGGCAAAGCGACAAGTTGATGGCCTGGTGTTCCACTGTCAAGCATTGTTCGGTGGTATATCTCACAGGCTGGTTTGATCAACTCTTCACCATCGATGTGCGGTCGAGATTTCTTTGCCAGAAGAAAACTCAGTTTGTTGCTACTTGCAACCCACGCATATTTCAATTAGTGTGCACCTTAAACATGGATGTAAGTGACATTTGCCTATTCTTCTGCCTATGTTCGTTAAGACGTTTGAAATATTCAAGAGATTTGCCTGCATGCTATGAGTGAACATTTTTAAGATGCTCCTTCTTGGTTCCTCATCGAATCATTACAAAGACATTTACAGCACAAGCAGTACGGTTTTGTCTAGTCTGGAACAAATCCCAGCTTTAGATATATTACAGAGTATACACGAGTCCTCTTTCTTTTGTTGTTATTCGATGAAAACACGTCATCTAAAATTCTCTTTCTTGGCATTTTGACTTTAAAATACTCTACTTATATATTTGAGTATTGCTTTCGCACTACTGAAAAGTAAATGTGAAGTATCTGTAATAAGTACTTAACAGTAGGAGAGCAAACCAGAAGTCTAACCAGAAGGAATTACTGCCCATTAGTAAAAATTAGCTAGCAGTTTATTTTTAAATGCTGCAGCTATTCAACGCAAGCCAGGAAATATCTAACTAATCTAATAAACTTTACCTAATCTACCCTACTTCCTAGGTAGTTCAATACGTACTTTACTGACAAAAATCAGCGTACAGTGTACTGTAAAGTATAGGCAAATGGCTATTACTGTGAACAATAAATAGAGAACAATAGCCATTATGAACCAAACGAACACGTTTACAACGTCAGTCACTGCAGTTACGGAGCTTGTCCTCGCGCACTATTGTAGACATCTAAGCAAACTCTTCGAGCGTATTTTTCTGTTGCAAATAAAATTGAAAAAATAAGTTTTTTTTCATCTTCAGTTTTTCCTCCCTGGAGCAAATTTCTTCCCTGAAACTAAAAATTCCTCCTTTAGTGAGCCAAGTGGCCCGGTTTGAGATGCACTGATTTAGACAGAAAGCAGAATATTTGGGACACAGTATTTCAGCTGGCGGGGTTCAATGCTCTCCTAAAAGCATTCTTAACATGACCGAGACCAACGAATGTCACTGATTTGGGTAGTTTTTTCGGCACTACTTCAAATTACCGATAATTCGTTGCCCAGTTCTCAACAATCGCCAGTCCCGTAGTTAAGCTCACAATAGCACCGATTCTCGCTTCCCCGATTCCGAGTCAATCATTATACTGGACACAGACGCGTGTTCAGCAGGAATGGAAGCCGTTTAATATCAATTACAGGAGGGCTCAGAAAGAGTCGTCTCGCGTGTCAGTACTGTACAACACATAGAGAACTCCTTGCAGTGTTACTTCCATGCGATATTTTAAACATTATCTATGGGTGTACCGTTTCTTGTGCGCACTAACAACGCCGCACTCTAAAAGCTATTGAGTTTTAAGGAACCTGAAGGTTGTCCGATGGATGAGTATCCTTGATACTTTCAATTGTGTGTAATGACCCGGTCTAAAGAATCTGAATATTCCTCTGCCAGTCGGCCAGTCAGTTATCAGGTTACAGGATTATGTATGTGCAGGCGAGTGTATTAATGGTTAATGAAACAAACGAAAGTAACACAAGACAGATAAAAAGCCCAGGCGAATTGATAAAGATCTAATAGCTTACACTAAATTCTGGGAGGCTATTAAACACAGCACTAACCAGTGTATTGAATACCCCAAACTAAAACCTACAAAGAACTATTAGGTTACAAGTAAAATCACAAAGCAAGAGACACTTACAAAATCACAATTCAAGGAGACGTCGTGAGCAGGAAAGAGAGCTATAAATTTACCCGTCGGTTTATATAGACACAACTCACTCTATGCAGACAAAATCAAGGTTCCCTTTGGTGAGCTCATGGTCATATCAAAATTCGAAAACAATCTTCAATCATTACATGTGAAATTCTGCACTGCCCTGCGACGCAGCATGGTAATGCTAATGGGCTTTCGAGGCTGCCTAGAAGACTGATCGATAGGCTGATCGAGACGAGTGTCTTGATTGTGGGACAACTTCTGGCAAAGAGAATCCTGTTCTTATTTCTGTAATAATGAAAAGGCCATTGCCCCCAGAAAATGATCCAAGTAATTGGGCCAACTGTTAGACCAAAGAAATGTTGTGTGGTTGAGAGAGAGAGAGAGGGTTTTATTTGGTTATTCCGTGTTGGTTTATAGGGGGTTTATTTGGTTTTAATGTGGTGCCACATGGAAAATCCTACAGAAGTTATTGTGCGGAAGTCGATAAACAATAGGACACAGATAGAATTGTTACGTTACCATAAAAAAGGGGAAAGAAATGCGCGAAATCACGAGGCTCTGGGTCTTGAAATTACGAATGGCTCTGTGTCTTGATGACCGCTAGGTAGGGGTATTGGGCAAAATAATGCGGTGTCTAGTGTCGTCGTTTTCATCTCTGGGCCAAACTTGAGGACTTCTGCTGGTGGTTTTCATTTATATCCACGTTGTGCCCCGCCGTTGCTCATGTGCTGGTTATGTTGGAAGCCTACCTAATTTGTTTTCAGTAATAACATACCACCTGGAAATCGAGCTCTTACTTCTTTTGGAAATAATAATTTGGACGTTCTTGGTTTAGGCAAAGTTCCTGTGTACGGTACTCTTTACTGTAGTCCTACGGTCACTGGGTAGTTGATGAGTTAGCTGTTTGTACGTTTGATACTGAAAGTTTAGAAACAAATATTCAGTAGCCTACTGCTTAGGTCTATGCAACGGAAAGATCTGGAAAAATGGCAAAACTTGAAGCAAAGTTTAAAAAAGGCATTCTGTTGCAGGGTGGATCTGTAGGCTCTTGGGTATGCAGTATGTTAGTTCATCATATTAAACTGATACCGTAAATGAGCACACCCACATTTTAAATAATTTTCATTTGTCTGCAAAACCTTTATGTGATGGTGTCACATAGTGCATCACAGATGCAGGAATTTCCGCTTTAAAATTTACTTTTCAGTGGGACGAAGTGAAATAAATGCAAAGAGATTTTTTTGGTTTAAAATAGATAAAATGAATTTTGGGACATTTAAAGTCTCAAATCTGCTAGTAGAAAAATCCTGGGGGGGGGTGGGGGTGGGACTTTTTTCTTTGATGAGTCACAAATACAGGATAGCCAACAATGTGACTTGCGAATTCTGACACAATTCATCTCAAGTTCAGAAACAAGTCATGTTTGCTTTCATTTTAGTACGTATGAAAATGTTTCGATAGATGTCTCTTGTCTTGTTGAAAAAATTTAAACAATCTATTATCTAAAAAAAATCTTTAAATAAGATGTCAGAATGTTCTCATTACAAGGCGATGTGATTCAGAATAGTTGCAGTGATATCTTTATGTAAAAGCGTTTGAAGGTACAGTGTTGTACATTTTGTTTTATATTTCAGATTACCTAAATTCTATAGGTCTTTTTACATTAGAACATCACTGTTCCAATAGTAGCAAATATTTTCATACATACAAAAAACGGTACAACAGCAATATGGCGACACCAAGGCAGCAAAGCAGGAGAAAGTAAGATTTTAATCACTTGTCTAATGTCAATGTAGTATAAATATGTACTGCTGTATATCAGTTTGGTTTTTACCATATTCTTTTTTTTAATATACATATCGTATTCTGATCAGACATTATTTTGTCCCTTATTGATCCAACATGCACTGCTCCCAGAATGTCTCTTTAATTTGCATGATTAAATTCATGTGCCCTGATGTACATTTCCACTTTCAAAAACAGTTCATTGGTAATTCAAATATCGCACCAAAATATTTTATGTTCGAACTCTTTATATGCAGGTTTGGTTTGACAATACTTCATAAAAACAACAATATACGGAAAAATAATACTAATGAAAGGCTTGGCTGAAACAAGTGATAGAACTTCTGAAATTACCTTTTGTTATATTTCTCGTTTTAACTCACAGCTGGAATTCACTATACGTTAACGAGTACTTTTAGTTCAATATTAATTTATTAAAATTGTCACCTTAGAAAGTTGGTTTACAGAGGTGCAAGTAAGAATTCCTCTACGAGAGTACACCATACTCTTGTGATTTTCAACACGCAAGTATTTCAGAAACAAATCCTAATAATTTTGTTTAAAAAACTCCCTATTTCACTACCACACTTACCGTACTATAATAAACCTTCATCATCGACAGTGCTTTGGAAGTCATCGAGAATGTTTTAAACGATTGTAAAATATATTTGTGAACATGTAGATACTCTCATTTATGAAAAATTTGCCATTTAAAGGAGTATTTGAAGACTCCCGTAAAGGTCTTCACATGAGTATGAACGAGAGTGAGGCTCTCAGACTCTCGTTTGCAACACTTGGTTCAGCGAGATGATAAATGTTTCCATGCACACAGTCCAGAGTGAGTCTGTGGGTCATGAAGACAACAAATTATTGAGTGTTTTAAATTATTCAATTCCATCCCGCAGCAGTTCCCTTTTTTTATGCAAATGTACATATTGAAGCCAAAACATTTATGCTGTTTTATTAGATTAAATATTTTGTTAGAAAAAATTTTATTTTACCTTATGTAAGTCATGTTAAACTCGTAGTAGTTATTTATGGTTGTTATTGCTTTGCATTTTATAGAGATCAAAGTCATCAACAGAGTTCACCATCGACTCCATTGAGTCCCTCCGTCACATCACGACGGGAAGAAAAAGACCAAATGATAAATTTGAACAATCGTTTAGCAGCGTACATTGAAAAAATTCGCTCACTCGAAACTGAAAACAGAAGACTTCAAATCCAAGTAACCAGTCATGAAGAGACGAACAGTAGAGAGGTTTGTTTACTTCTGAAATAATATTAAATTTGACTTCAACATCTACCTCTTGCAGATATTTGCATGCACTTCTTCAGGGTTTCAAAGCCTAAGCAATCGCTGAATCTAGAAGAGTGGCATAAAAGTTGGACTGATATATCTTTTAAGCTCTCTAGAAAATTTTAATATCAACATACATGATATTTTATTGAAGAAGCATCTTATCAATACATGGGTCAGCTTGGTTAATAACTATGTTGTGTGCCCAAATTATAAAGTACATCTTTTTGGGGTTTGGAAGAAATAAAAATATTGTACATATTAAAAGAAATTCAAAAAAAAAATTTGTTACACCACCACAAAATTAGAATTAATTTGTCAAGGTGATGTAAAAGCTTCTGAAATCGCTAGTAGAGCAAGATTTCAGTTTATCTACTACTTTAGCAAGTATAATCAAACGGGGTAAAAAAAAACTTCACTCAAGTTGGCGTAAAAAAACTACCCACCACTCCCATAAAAATCCACAAGCCTAAAGTGTTTCCTCTGCGGTATTAAAAGGGGCACCAATATTTACGGTGAAAAATCATCTCAAGAGAATAACTTATGCCGGCAGTGAATTATTAGTGAAAGACTAAAAACTTTGTGAAATATTTTTAAACTTTTCTGTCCTGGGCCTCCCACAAAGAGATAAGTGTGATGTGGGGTAGTGGTATGATAAGCTATGAATAAAAATGGTAAAACCATTTGGATGATATTAGTTTTTGAGTTGAAGAAAATTAAAAAAAACACTGTCTATTCACCCCGATTCAGAATTTTTCCATCAGTAGTCATAATGAAAATTGGAAATATGATGACAAAAACCCAAAGATAATGATTAGCAATGAAAATTAACACACTTTGTAAGAATTTGGCCGTTTGGGGTAAAAAAACACCATCTATTTACCCCAATTCAGAATTCTCCCATTAGTAGTCATAATGAAAATAAGAAATATGATGACAAAAACCCCAAGATCAGCAATGAAAATTAAGGCACTTTGTAGGAATGCTTGCAATTCCACACAGATGCATCAATTAAGGCAGTCAGCCATTGATCAAAACTCCTATATTTGGGAACGCTATTGCTGAAAACTTTTCAGAGTATGATTTAATGTATGACTGAATTTATTTGCCTATATTTTGGTTGTTTGTGATGTATAATTTATAAAACTTAAAATAACATTGAGATAATTAACAACGATTATCTGTCACAATGTTTTGATCTGGCATTCATTTTTGCCTTGTATTTTAAAACAGTTGCAAATTTGAGGACAAGTTCTCTTCATTTTCTTCCTAAAATTGTGTGCGTGTAATAAGAGTTTATCTGTTGATGTTTCATCTTCGGCAGTCTGATATACAGCGAAATAATTTGAATTATATTACGTGCACCTGTTTAGTTTTGTTTGCTGTTCTCTTCGTATGATTTTGACTCCCAGGGGTGGTATAAGACAAACTTTTTGTCAGACAATATGAGCATTATTTTCATTTCTATTATTTCCCACAACAGATGGATAGTGATTTGTATTCATTCCGTATATGGGTGTATTCAATCATCAAACTGATAAATATACATCGTATGACTGCATTGCATTATTTTTATCGTGAATATGCTGACCAGTTGACCAGGTTAAACATATTTTGAATGATTCATAGTAATATTAGATATAAATCTTTTCAAAGAAATATTGCATAGATTTGATTTATCCTCGTTTGAATTTACTATTATATTTTTATTTTTTGCGATCTAATAAATCATCCATCGTCAGTCATTAATTAATAATAACAAAGTAATTATTCCAAATGTAAGATAATATCATGCAATAAAATGATTACAGTAAAATACGGAAATATAGTTAATATAAACCAATGAGAAATTTTATTTTGTCAAGCATAGGCACAGATAGTCCATCACAGCAGTCCATCAGTGACCCATACTTAACAAAAGATGCTTCCGCATTTTTTTCTGATTGTGAATACAGGAAATTATATCCTTAATATGAGTTTCAACATAGGGTTATTAAAACAAGCCCATATATAAATTGGCAATCCTAGAGTTCTCCGGGAAAGTTTTGTTTTGTATGGGTGTCACTAATGAACCTCAGAGGTCATTCATTACTCACAAAAACTATCCTGAATGAATTTAGAACATTCAAAAAATGGTATAAAATATGAGATGGATATCAATAGGATATCAAATTAGGATATGGATAGCATCACCATAGGTATAAATTTTTTACGTCCAAAAGCATCTCTTGTGTCTAATGATACACCTGACTGCAAACTTGGAATTTTATGCCTCTGTAATTCTTAATACAGCAACTTAGCTGGGGACAGTCACACCTTTTATCCATGAATAATAATGCAAAAGACTTTAGTGCTAAATCGTTATTGACTATCCTGTTTTCTAATTCCGCACATCACCATGGTACTACAACATAAATGAACCACTGTTCTAACTCATATTAGCTATTTAGAATGTTCTTATATCCAGGTTAGCGTCCCTGATTTGGCATTTAAAACTAGAATTAATTATTTTTTGTGCGAGTTATAAACGACAAGTAGAACTAAAAAGAGAATGTTGAGTTTTTATGGTAATTAGTTCAAAAAAAATTTTACTACCTATATGATTCAGACATCGTTAAAAAAAATAATCAAGAGATTAGTGGCTGATCTGTGGCTTGTACTCAGCTAAACAAACGTTCCAAACTAACATATATAATTTGTAAGAAATTTTTAGTTCCCAATTGAGGCTATATTTTCATTACTTGTAGTTGACTAAACTAGAATACCTTCATGTAGAAGTCCTGCCCTATTACAAATTTTTATGAGTGTATGCGCCATGTATGATACATACTTAATGAGCAAAATATTTTGGGTGCCTGATGAAAATGACTTGCAATCCACTAGCTGTTACCGTACTGCTATTAAAAAGTGCTATTACAACTACACAATTTTAATTACAAATAAGTTCCCTCTTAAAATTTCAACTCCACATTTCAGAACACAGCTATATCACTTCTTCACCGGTGCTGTGTAAGTTGCAATGCGCAGGTCTATTGAATAATATTTTTGACCATCTCAGAAATTCTGATTCACATCATGTTTTCCGGGCTTTAAATTTGATACAAAACATGATTCAATGCACTGCACAAGGTTATATATAATTTTACATCAGACATGGCCCATTGTCAAATTGCATTCCCATGAACAAGTTTCACAATAGATCATACTTGATTGCGATATTTACAAACCGAAATTTACTGAATGGGAGATTTGGTAACTGAGTACCGTATGCAGTTTTGTACCAAGAGAATCATAAGAAATAGGTATCGAATTGGGATTTTCCAAGGTTTTTGGTCGACAATTTTTTATGATTTGACGTGTATATGATATATTATCTTGTGATATGGATGCTTATTAACAAACAACATGATTAGAATAAAAGGCAGAAAACGTATCAGTGTGAAACATGAAGAGGTAACTATGCACCAAACAATTAGCTTATTAGTTTTAAAGTTGTCTTTGTTTGTCAAAATTTCTACTTGGTCATGCTTGGGCTATAGATGATTATACTCAGAATCTAATTTAAAATTTATTGTTGTACTGGTCTACATTTGGTTGGGCATGTGTGCAATCTCTGGCCCAAGTTTGAACCATAACATCTGCCTGAAAAGATCCCCTCTTAGTTTTTTCATTGAAACCAATGTTGTGTGATTGCGTTGTTTGTCAAGGAGATAGTACCATTTGAATAGTAACTAGGTTTCAACGATGTCTAGTAAACGAGGTGTCTTGTATAAATGTAAATCGAAAGGAAGGCCTCATACAAGAAGTGCCAAGGTGTGTTTTTTTAATACTTTGCTTTTTGACACCATAATTGGTTGATAACTTGGTGATTTGTGTTGAATTGAGTGGTGAAAGTATTTTACTAGGTTAGTAAAATTAATTGGGTTGGTGGTGTAAAAATAGGTAACTGTCAAAAGTACCTATGAAAAACAAATTTTGCAAAATGAATTTTAAAATGTTTTCAAAATTATTCCCTGGTGTTTGGTTATATTGAACTCACTGCACATTTTCAAAGATATACAATAGAAAAAATATTCAATTGATTGACCATTGCAAAGATCTGTCAGCTGCGATGTGCTGTGTGTGTTATCACGCATATTTTGGAAAGAAAGGTTTAATTTAGAGTAACAGCCCTGTCTATTTTTTGTTGAGCATTGACGATGCCATATAGTTCCATAAGTAGTAGGCTATATTTATTAATGAACTTATTTGCCATTTTATGATGCAATTAAGCAAAATCCAATATTGTCAGCAACAATTGGAAAAATTTCCTCTGAGCTGCTTGTATTCGAATATTCACTAATTTCATTTTAGTGATTGTGCTCATGCCTAATTGCCACTTAAACCCTTTTCCAGGTTTCAAACATCAAGGAAATGTACGAGACTGAGATTAAAGAAGCCAGACGTTTGCTTGATGAAGTTGCAAAAGAAAGAGCTCAGCTTCAACTTGAGGTTGCCGCACTACAGGATCGAGCAGATTCAGAGAAGACAAGGTTTGTTTTAACCTGTAGTAGGTTTTGGGATTCATTAATGGTGATAGTAGTTTGTTTTAAGATTCATGAAATAAGAATGGTATGCAGGATCTGTGACCAAAGCTCAACATTGGCATTCTCGTTACAGTTTGGTTTAAATAGTATTCGAAATTTACTACCGATATATATATATAGATATATATAAGTAGAATGTTTCAGCATTTCAGACAAACCCAATTGATGATATTTGACCGTATTTTTTATCCATTGTGCAGCAAGGTCGTGTATTTATAGCAAATTTTACAAAGTAAAACTCATACTCAGCATAATGGATCTTTATTGATACGAAAGGTCTTGATTATTTTGTATTATGTCACTGTTTTTACACTATAGCTTGATATGCTATAAAACTGTTTGCAATCAGATTGTGGTAGACTATTGTTCGAACTGTATAGTTTAGTTTCGAAACCATGCATCTAACGTAGTATGTATTATATAGTTAATGTTTGATAGTTTTATCATTTTTAAAGTAAAAGCTTTGTTGACAATATAATATCTATGATTATTCATGAATAACTTGCAATATGAAAAAGCTCACAAATTTTATTCATTTTGAACGAGCAAAGGTATATATTTTTAACTAGTGATCATGAATTTGGGAATTGACGGAAAAATGACTGATCTGATCTGTGATTGATCGCTGATCAGAAAACATGTAATGTAATAAAACACTTACATAGCAGACAAGTATTTCTCATTCATACTTTCAGCGGCCTTGCTTAACATATTGGGCTCGAATACCACATTGTGATAAAATTGTTTTGAAAACTATTGAACGAGATTTTCTTTAAGCAATTTCTCTCTTGGAACAATATGAATATTTGCATATCTTAATTCAAGGTGCCAGAATCTTGGTTTATTTCTGGTGTCCGAAATGTTCATTTTCTGCATTAATCTTTGGATGAACAAAATAGCTTTAAAAACAGCAACACTACTATTTCATATCGATATTGATGATTTTGAACCTTTTTTATACAGTTTGATAACTACCAGACTCAAAAATAGACATTTGAATCTTTTAGCCACAGATATATCACGAAATATTTCTGCAATTTGCAACTGGTTGATTTTTGACTGAATCGGTGCCCATTGTCAGCTTCAAGTATGCGGCAGAGATGGATCACCCTAGAATTATCCATCTGTTGCTCATGATCAAGACAGTGGTACCAAATCAAATTACATGTTTCTTTCGCTATACTTCAGTTTTTTTTATGATGCTCAACAAGTCAACAATCCATATTTGTTGAATTACTTTGTTTATTTGATGTGTGTTTTAATGAGAGATATTTTAAAGGTATTCAAGGATTAAATTTGACTCTTTTAGAGGGTACGTTATTTGATTCGATTTTAAGATTTCATAGTATCAACTGGAAAATATGTACCAGTTGTATTAATAATATATCATACTCAAACGAGATTTTAGGTATCATGATGACACTGTAGTGTCTTCTGGAACCCTTATTTGTTGTTTGTAGAAGTTAATAAATAATATTATTACTATGAAACATGAGTTATTAGGTATTCACAATATTCTGGGCCAAAAGTTTTAGAACTACTAGACAATACTAATTACTTCCATTAGTGTTATATTTTGTTGCCAAAAGAGTTCTGTTGTAAAATAGAATTTGTACTGTGTGATCTAGATATTCTCAAAAAGCTTCCAGAAATCATTCCATTTTTGTTAAAATTGAATTTCGATCCTTTAATGTAGTGATGTTTATGAATAAGGAAAAGTACTTGGGATGTCTGGTATTGTTCAGGTCTGTATTGTACACACATGTAGGCAATTTCACTGTAGTGGTACTTCATTGTTACAGTTTTTCCAAATATTTGTTTTGTCAAACGTAAATCATAGATGGGCCATGTCCACACCAGCCAATATATATGCCGGAGTCACAGTCACAGTCGAGTGTCTGAAATGCTCTTGTCATTTACTTCGGATGAACAAAACATTTTAAAACCATCAACACTGCTATTTCATAGCAGTATTGATGGGTTTGAACCTTCTTCTACAGTTAAGTTGTTCAAAGAAATGTTTCGCAAGAGGTATAATACTATGAAATATTTCCTGTTTTAAAAATTTTTTCTTGGCGACTCATGATATTGGGTTGTCTTGGTAGCAGAGTGGCGAACATTCTGTCAGCCTCATATATGCTTTAACATAATTTTCTGAACTGGATTGCACTAAGCAGTAGTGCACAGGGATATCCAAAAGATATTGTATATTCGAATACATTCGGAGATGAACATATTCAAGAGAGTAAAATTCTTGCTTTTATATTTCAGAATAGTGCAATATGAAAATATTTTCATTCTTGCGTACATTTGTAGAAATTCTACAAAAATATCCATTTATGCTCCATTGATATTGTTTCATGGAGTGAAAGCAATTGCAAACAATACACTGTACATAGTTTTCCAGATTTTAACATTAATTTTTCTCTTAAAATAGTTGCAAATGTTGTGTTTCATCAAAACGTGACTGTATTTAGAATGTGTATAATAATTAATATTGCATATTCGGAATAATTTTTTCAGAATTTATTTTTTTAAAAATAGTAAAATATTCGCTTTTAGCCATTCCTGATTCGGCACCTTCGCATATGTTACATGCCTACTTTGTTGTAATTCCATGTTTTTTTTGAATATGTATTCGCATGAAACTCCAAAGTTAAGTTCTGTGATATATATTATTGTCTGTGATATTTTTTTGTCATAAATTGGAGTAAAAACTAATGTATGTTTGTATTACCACACATATGTATATGTACTGATAATATGAATATTGATTTTTGTCAATATTTGTTTAATTATTAAGCCTTCTGTAAAATAGCAATGTTTCTCCTGAATGGAATATAGTTCAAGTTGAGAGTTGTTCTCAATCATTTTTTTTTATAGCATGAATGAGTATGATAGTATGAGTCATGGATATACAGGTACCATTGCGCCAGTCCATCATTCTTATAAAAGAAGTATTTTGATTTTGATCAAACATATTTTGTCAAGTATGGGTCATTGATGAATGATGCCACCTAGGCATGATCCATCTGTGGCTCATGCTTGACAAAAAAAGAATTTTTTTTTTCTGATTAGGTTATACAACTCATTTAGTTGGAATTGAATTGCTTGTCCTACTTCCTATTTATATTTGTTCCATTGTTACTTGAGTAATCAGGTCACAAAAATGACCTAGTTGTTCATAATAGTGGGTTAATCCTAAAAACTGTGCTTTGTTTAATTAGCAAGGGGAAGTCGATCTTTTTAAAATGTATGGTTGGTTGTTGATTAATGATTAAAAAGATGTAGCTTGATCAACTCAAGAGACGCTGATTACAGGAGTCCTTTTTTGATCAATCATTCCTATTCTTAGCAATAATGTACTAAGTACCTGCTTATAATATTTGCATTTCAATGGCTGTGTCTGTGATGTCTAGTTCCTTCAGACAAATATAAACCGTAGATAGATCGCGTGTGAGGCGCGGCCTTTTTATGGTTAATGTTTGGCAAAGTCTGGTTTTTGTTACATGGCGTTAACTCGTGCTACAGTCTCTTGCCAATTATATCTATATCAATACATCACGGTTCTTTTTCGCGGGAATATTTTTGATTGGTACACACGGACGCGTTGTTCACACTCGATTGATTTTCGTCTCTCGCGGTGAGCGGTATGCGGAGGCGTTCTAAATCCTTACGTTCTATTTCCGATCGTGGGTTCATTTGGCGAAAATATGATCTTAAGCCACCTTGCACAAATTTAATTTCTTTTCGCGCGGTTTCGCGGAAAATTTTTCAAAACTTCAATTGTCTTATTTATTTTGGATCACGATTCACGATATTATGATCTTGCGTTTAAAACTATAGTGATTGATTGTGAAATACAAATCGGGATGTGTTGATCGTTAGGGGTCAATTGCTCAAAATTCGCCGATTTGCACTTATTATAAAGTCAAGATAAGTATTATTCCAATTTCAACATGTGCGAAAATACTATATGTTGTCATCTCGTTGCTCCCGGCGATTTTAATGCAAGCCGTATTAGTGTATTAATCGAAGCGTAACAAACGTGGAAACACGCCCTGAAATGCACTCTGAATGAAATGTCAGAAATGTAATAGATATAATAGTACAGCGCACGACACGATATTTCGTGCGTGTTCTTTGAGCATATTTTTCACTGATCCATGAAGCTAATGCACAATTTGTAAAAGAGACAAAACGACCAAAATTCGAGAGAGAATGTGACTTTATTACTTTATATTATTGCACAAAAAGTCGACTCCCTTTGGAAGAGTAATTCACAGCTACCAATCAAAAATTTTATTTTGCCTAGCATGCGCTACAAATGGACCGTGCTTGATTGACACGATCCATCTGTGACTCATACTTCAAAAAAGCATGTATGATCAAAATATTTATCCACGCATATTCGGCTAATTAATTCAGTGGCCCATGCCCGACAATGTTCGTGCTGGTTTGGCATTCTGTTCAATAAATGTGATTGTGTCGATCTCTCTCTTTGACACGAGAGAGAAATAACGACAGGCAAACGTATCTTATTGAATTATGTTATATCTTGGCCTCGCTGTGACGTAAATTCTACCGGCCGGCGGCGGGAAAAATCGACGCGCAAGTGCGCTGTCTTTTCTCTCCTTATTGTTGCCCACTATTTCCCGCTGCCCACTCTTTCTTTACTGATCTGCCGAAGGGTATTTGATATTCCACGGAGATATTGATGTTTTTCTAAGAGCCTTATTCGAGCAATTTCCACTCGTTTTAGCCTGGTTTCTTATATATATTATTTGCGCTTATGTTAGAGTAAACATGTTCGTTAACCTATACTGAATATTTGATAAAAAGTCGAGGAATTTATTGGCGTGTTGACACCCACAAAACCAAATAACTTTTTATAATAGCCACAGAATTAAAAGACAATATTCTATCTTAAAGAGCTGAATATATACTTTTTGAATTAATACTGTGGTGGTGGTGCGCTTTGAAAATTTGAACACTTAAGCTTACATTCCACAAATTCCTCACGTATGTAACATGTCTAATACTCCAAATATATTTTATTGTGAATACAACAGAATCAGCACATGGGCCCACGTTTTTATTAGCACAAGTGACTGATTTATTTCTTCCTAATCAGAAATTATGCATTATACACCATTGTTGTTGCATCTATGCATTATCTCTAACAATTGGACAAAGAGCTTGAATTCACTGCAAAAAGGCTCCCAAAAATATTTTTGAAGCATGTTGAAATTAAATAAAGCACAAACTTGCAATTCACATGTCACTGGACTGAATTTGTGATTTGGTTTGTTTGAATTCTTGATTTCAATAATGTGTGTCTCTTTCATCCTGTCTTCTAGTATGGTATTGTAATTAATATGTACTAATTGTTCTTCATCAGGGCTGATGGGTTAGAACATGATAACTCGGTACTGGAAGGTAAATTGAAAGACAGCAGCAAGAGATTGAGAGCTAAAGAAGCACAAACCGCAAATGCATTGAAGGAAAGAGATGATGCCGTTGCTGATTTAGGTATGATGGTTTCATATCTTCTGTGTTTACAATTTCCTAGTAGCTTTTTTTCTACATAGAAACATGCAAGGTATAAGCCACAGATGTCCCATCTAAATACTTGAAAGATTGAAAGCAAAGAAGAAATGGTAGCTGGTTTTACTTTTATTTTGTGATGTATTTCGTTTGAAGTACAGTGGCTGGTACTCCACTTTTTATTAGCTCTTTACTATAAAGTGGCAGTTGGTTGGTTCCTTTGAGGCACTGCTATCGGCCTTGCTCAAAGTGAATTTCAATGAAAAAAATGCTTTTAGTACGAATTCTGAATTTGGTTATACGTTATCCGTTATACAAAATAGTAAAGAACTGAATTTGTGTAAATGTAAAGTAAGAGTTCGAATAGTTACTCTCACTGCTGTATCCTGGTATTTAACTTGTGTGGATCCGCTAACAGAAAAGTACAGTGTACAGTTATTGGGTAATTGCAAAGATTTTTTTCAACAATTTTCTAGATACATTCAAAGCTAAAGTTACTGATTTGGCTCAAGAGTTGGAAACAACACGAAGAACACTGGAAACTGAAACTCTACAAAGAATCGAATATCAGAACAAACTTCAATCATTACAAGAAGACTTGCAGTTCAAAGAAAAATTATGGAAAGAGGTCGGTTTATCTGCAAAAATCATTTTGAAAATGAATTTCATAATGATAAATAGTAAATTAAAAGTATTGCTCAGCTGTTTTGTTTTTGAACTCCAAATTGACATATTTCCATTACGGTACCATAATTAAAGTTTTTTAAATTTTGTAATTTATATTTTTACATAAAAAATTAAGAATGCTACTTTTTGTCAAAAATATTGCTGAATTTTGAATATATTCGGTATTTCATGTTTGAAATTATTTTCTTCGAATGTATTCGAAATAAAATATTCGGTTTTGACCATCCCTGACTTCAATTCCAATCAATTAGGATAATGTCCTATTAAGCTGATTCGAATAGGTACTAATTTCTGTGATTCGATGTTTGATATATTGTCACGCATGAGGCATAGATGGAATCTTATGTACCTGAAAGTAGTAACCCTAGTTGTGATTGAAACTTTTTAATAAAGTATCTCCTTGAATTTTATCATAGGAAGTTCGTGAATCTCGTAGACGTCATGATGTTAGTCTGACTGAGATTGATGAGAAAATCAAAGTTGATTATGAGAGTAGATTGGAAGCTGCTATTTCTGATCTTCGTGATCAACAAAATTACGAGATTGAGCAAATGAGAGAGGAATTGGAATCACAATACAAAGCTAAGGTGCTGAAGCTGATAATTTAAAAAAAATCTATCCAACCATGCTTTATTTTTTACATCTATCATTTTGCTCTGAAACTGGTGGTATCGGACTAAGATAACTATATTATGATGGCTTATAACAGTCGAGATATTTCCAGAGATTATGTTTTTCATCTGTAATAGAGCGTGAAATTATGGGCTTCAAGTACGTTTTGTCAATGACCAATTTTAAATGTAGTTTTTAGAGTACCATTTTTTCAAATCGTACAAAACGGTATTACAATGTTTTTAAAAAATATGCATGAAACACTTATTTAAAATTTCAAAAAGATATCCATCCACTCCCGTCAGAAATTTCATTACCAAGCATGAATCAGAGATAGACTGGGTCAGTCATACCTGTCAAAAACATGTATGGCCGAGTTTTAATGGTTGGAGGTAGGAGGGCGGCAGAAAATTACATTTTTACATTGCACTGCGTCAACTGTAAAAAATTGTGAGGGAAATGAGAAGAGCACTTCATTGTATCCTTCGATAGCCATTGAATTTTGTTGCTTAATTCAATAAAATGTTTCCTGCTGAGAGTGTAGTTGGCTTTGAATTTTCCTGTGTTCATGGATACATTTTCTGGATTTTGAATACGGTTTGAACTTAATTGTCATTACCATCCCTACCCAATCACTCCGCGAAGATAATAATCTTCAATAAGCATAGTTGAGTTTTTATTCCTTTGTATTACTTTTAGATTGAGACAACTCGTGCCCAAGTAGCTTCAACTCGTAAGGCGTTGACTCAACTACAGGAAGGATCAAAATCATCTCAGATGAAAATCGATCGCTTCCAAACAACTATTCGAAGCTTGGAAAGTGAAGTAAGAATTAACATTTGTTCAAACCTGGAAATTTAGGGCTGCACTGTTTTCTTTGGTTCGAATTTAAGATGATATAATCGGCATGCAGGCTATTATCTGAAAGCTTCACATTTGCACAAATTTATTTCTGTAACATTTGGTTTAATCAAAGTCAGATGCCTCAGGCTCGCATCGAATTGATTGGGATTACTTTTTGGAAACTGTGTGAAGCTATTTTGCATTTTCAATTATATTTTTAGAAGGGTTTAGTTTACGTCTCTTTCTTACAAAATTTGGTATTTTTAGAATGCGAAATTGCTGCACAGGATTGGTGATTTAGAAGGACAACTTGAAGCTGCCATTGAATTGAAGAGAGCTGCTGTGGCTGTTGTAGAGGAAGAGAGAGATGAGGTTCATATGAAATGGTTTTACTTTGCACTAGTTACTTCATTGTTAAAACGCTTATGTGTGGCTTTCACTGAATTATCAAACAAACATATTATTCTAAGCGTGGATCAGATTTTTGAGCAAGCATGAGGCACAGATGGCAGAAAATATTGCTGAGTGGCTTGAACAAAATATTGGACAATGTGACTTTCGATATTATGTAGATGTTTTGAAAATTTCCATCAGTTTAGTGGAAAAATTTCGCCATTTACTAAACCTTCAATCGTGTATCTGAGAAAGTCGTGAACGTAGTGTCAAATTGCATTTTTATCTGGGAAATTCTTATTCCTTCCTTTTGTTCTTGACTGAACAAATTTATGCTCACTTTTGTTTTACTGTGGAAATATCATATCCAAGTTGGCAAAACTCTGCTAGTCAAGCAGCGTCGACAGTTATACCGTATGTCATGCCCAAAGTATTCTTTGAATGTCAGACAAAAGCTATTCGGGGTCAGGACACTCATTGAAACTACTGTTTAATTGATTAAATATTTAGGCTTTTAATCTAATGTCTTTCAAGTCTCAAACACTCAAAATTAAAACAAGGTTCTGCCACCCTTATGTCATGCCAGATTTTCATTGATTTGTTCCGACTACTGCAATTCAAACATGCAAATAAATGCTAGGTTGGCTGGGTATTAAAAGACCTGCGAAAAAATAGTGGCTATCATGGGTAATCATCGTTGGTAACATTTTTTGCATGGATTCATACTTTGATTCCTTCTTTAGCTTCGTATAAGACTTGATGCGATGGAAAGAGAATATGCAGAATTGTTGAATCTGAAACTGCAACTTGATTTGGAAATCAGTACATACCGTAAACTACTGGAGGAAGAAGAAGCTAGGTATTGATATGATAGTCAAATATTTTTTATTTAGTGATGAAATAAAATAACATCAGGGAAATTTGTTTTAATCTACCAATTCGTTCCTTTTGAACAATGACTTGAACTTACTGTAGGTTGATACTACACGAAATATGAAGGCTTTTGTCAACAGTGGGTTTTTGTTGCATTTGTGATCATGCTGACAAGCATAATTGAGAATCAAACCACTGAATTTTTGGGAATTTCCCAGGAATATTTTATTAAAACATGTTTTGACAAGTAGGAGTGACAAATGTATAGCTCCACCCAGAAGCGGTCCACCAGTGACTCATGCTTATCAAATTAAATTTAAATGATTAAAATAAATGTATGAATGATTCAGATTTTATTAGCTCGTATGATTTTTTTTTCAGATTGAACATCAGTCCGGGCCAGACTGAGAGTGACTCAAAGATGAGAACTCGCGCTCGCAGAAAGCGCAAGCGAGTTGGACAAGTTGAAAGTCAAGAGGTTTCAATGAAGCAACAAAAACAGGTTAGCAAGATTGATTCAATTTAGTGAGTGATGTTGGGCTGATAATTTTGTCTGATTATGAGCCTCAGGGTGTAAACCTTCTATATCTCTGTTCATATTTCTCATTTTAATAGATTTTCTCAGTATTTTTGTTGGAAATTCACTCAAGGTAGGAAGCAACAGGGTGACAGAATATTGGTTTCTTCGGGTATCTGAAATGTTCATGTATTTTTTTTCGGATGAACGGAAAACTTCAAAAACCATCGAACCTTTTTCTACTGTTTGGTTGCTATTGGGCACCAGGCAAAAGAGCAGCAAGAAATAAATCATGAAATATTGTTCATTTGCTAAATTATCTTTTGGCGAAACCTGTTTTCTTTGGGCATCAGCATCGAAAAAAGAAGGACCACTCATAGGCGAAGAAATCAGCAATATGTAGAACCAGTAACTGCTACTTAAGCGACTATATACCAGATGGCAGTGTGTAGTATTAGCCCTGGACTATGATAAACAGTCCACTGTTTTGATGCCACTATTTCATGTATTATATAGCAAAATATGTTTATTTTAAAAAAATCTGTTCACGTTGGTATTTTGATTTTATCTCTAGCCTTGAGGAAAAAATAAAGATGATGGGCATGAAAAATATTCATAATACACTTTGTGGCCGACATTTTGATATGCTCTTATGCTCTAGTTATCTATCAAAAATCTATTTAATTTCAATACCTTTCATTCATATTTGCTGCTAACAGCATTCTTCTAGTATATACACGTGGAGAATATTTTAAAAATATTGCATTGTTTCATGTAAATTATTGTGCCATACAGTTTTAGCTTCACTGGTTAAATATAAACAAGGAAGTCAATTTTTTTAACCTTTTTACCACACTTTTTGATATTTGGTTCAATCTGAAATTTTCATTTGATTCATGTTGATGACTAATAAATTTTGCTGACAATGCTCTATAGATTGAACTTCACTTAGGGTCGTTCACATCATGCCTCCACTTTCTCACGGTTACTCATTTGAGTGGATCTTCTTGAGAAATAACTGGTAGTTCTGTACGGTTCGATTAAATTTTCTGGTGTGATAGTACTGTACGATTCATTTTTCGTACTTGGTACGGTACGAAGTTTCATATTTATTTCGTACTGTAGCGTACTCTTTTTCGTATCTAAGCATTACGCCATATTCTTCTCAAATGAATTAAAAAAAATGTTTAATTCAACATCTATGCCATTTCAAAACGGGCGCAGATAATATAGATTGTGTTCATCAATAAAGGATAATTTTAAAAAGATTTAGTAAAAAATGCAACTAATTCACCTGAGCTGTTTAGATGAGCTATGTCGTATATAGGTTCTGGATTTTAAATCAGATAGCATAAAATTGTATCCCTTTGATTTAGAGGTTTGTGACGTTTCTCACGGGGGCCAAATTTTACAAATAAGGCTGTTTTGGTAGTTGCTATAGTTTGAAATTTCTGCCTAGCGTATCGTACCGGTACGAAATTTAGTACGATAAATGAAAAATATTAATCAAACTTATTTTGTACTGGTACGAAGTACGTTACGCAAAATTTTGGAAAGGTATTGAAATTATTTTGCTGGTTCGAAGTACGATAAAAATTTCATACTGTACCATATTACCACAATGGGCTATTAGTGGTATCTGTCCTGGGCGATGGTAAACCATCTGCCACTTGTTTGCTTCCTTTTAGTCTCCACATCACACAGGAAATATGTTAAGATTATTCTAAAGCCAGTACCTACAGGGCTTAACAGGGTTACTGTTGTTAGAATGTATTGTGCCTATCCAAGTGAATACGCCGCGCCTTGAGTAGTTAGCATGGTTCAATGAGACGGATTTAGCGAGATTCAAACCTAAAATATTCAATCTGCAGAGCTAACGTGATCCCACATGATGACAATTGATTGTCATTGTTTCATATTTAGCGAGATGCAGTTGTCTGGCAGTATATTTTATATCCCATGATGTTTTATAGGCTATCGAAAATAAGGTTTCACCAAGCATACAGGCAATAAATAAGCTTTATATATATGTTGGATAAAATAGTTGAACATTGAAACACATATGGTTGTTTGTAGGCAGATTCTCGATTTATGACAAATTAAATAAAATTATTTGACATTAATCATGATGCAATGCATAAATTTCCAAATTCTAAAAAATAAGAAATAATATAAGATCGAGCTTTATAATATCAAGTAATTGTATATTTGTGTTGAGTTAATAACTTTTGTTTGCTTTTTATTATTTTTCTTGCGTATCGTATCATCTGCTTATTTTGCATTTTTTTTTAAATCTGTTTGAAACAGGATACATCATCTAGTGCCAGCTCCTCTGTTGGAATGACCACCATTACCAGGGAAACAGTCTCTGTGGAGCAGACTTCGCGTCAGCGTACAACATTAGAGGTAGGAAAGGAGGATTTATATCATGAGCAGGTAGTTGAAATGGGAAACCGGCATGAATAAAAGGAAAATTCAAAATTCAATACAGTCCACTAGTAGCTGTTGACGATAAACATGATGCAGTTCCATTATCAATCATTACATGCATTTAGAATTTATAAAAAAAATCGACATGTTTGAAAAATTCTACCATCTGAAACATGGGACACATCGTAATTTTTCAAAACAATCGATTGATATTGTAATTTCAAATACATTCCTACTTCTACTGACTAAGCTGTACATATGAATCGTGTCTGTTCTTACTGGCTTTCTTGATGCTGTTTCAAACATTGCTTTTGCTATTTTGTTTGATTTGTTTCCTAACATATCTGTTCATTATTATTTCAGTTCATACTTAGTTTCCAGCTTGCAAATGCTTAGCATAGTAATTCATCGTTGACTCAGGCTTAACAAAAACCTTTTTGCACAATATATTTCTCACATAGTTTCTCCAAGTGAATTAAGAAAATTATTTGGTCCATGTCATCTTGTAAGGAAGGCATGAAACATATATTGTCACAATTCGGGTAACAGACAAAAGCAATCTTTCAATAAATATTCATTGAATTGTCATTAATATATTATTTTTTTCAGGGTGAACCACAGTCGGAAGGTGAAAAGTCGTGCGTTGTGATGTGAGATGAAACGAGAAATGGGTGTATTGAAATCGTCTGAAGAAGAAACAAAAAACCAGAATGCCATTTATATATATATATATATATGTAGCTTTGCCATGATTGTATTGTCAATGGTGAACTAACTGAGTCACGGACAACTGGGTTGAAAACAATGGACTGCTAAGTTGTTCCGAGATGCCTGATATGTATCCTGAAACGTCTCGCTGCTTTTTGTATTTGTAATTTTTTATATCATGTATAATATTGTAATGGAGTTGTATTTAGGTTTCACAGGTGTTTTAATTAGGCAATATGTATATTACTGCCTTGATTCAATAATAATGAATAACACTGCAGTTTTATTTTCTTACACAACCACATGCATATGAAGAATCCTGAATTGATTTTTGTTTTCTGTCTGATGAGAGAAAGTTTTGTGTGGATATTTGATATATTTTAAGATTCAATTTAGGGTGTTACCCCAAACTAAGAAATTGTAAATAAAAATGTTTGTCAAACATCGATACGCCAATTTATCTGTGGGGGATGATGCCTTGAAGAAATTTTTGATTGTAGACTGTTTTGCTTGTAGATGGCCAGCACATTTTTACTTGCATGCTTGTGTTTTAACTTTTCAAATTTAATTGGTATTAACCGGAAGTGATAATTGAGAAAAACCATTAAGAATTGTTAATTCTTTATTTCTGATTTTTTGTTGAATATGCCACTCTGAAAAATGCCAGCCAGACTCCAAAAAATATTTTTACTTATGGACTGAGGTTATTCATGATAATCTACCGAAATGTTCATCTGAATGCAATATGTTTATATACTGCATTTTCATTCAGGTTGTAATTTGGTTTACCTCCATGTAATTTTATGAGCCGTGACACCCAATTACCTAATCAATTCGATGTTCAATCATAGTGGGGTTGCAGCTGTTAATGTAATTATCAAGTTTATTTTTGCTTTCACTATTGTAGCCTTAAAGTAGTTGTCATGCATGTATCATTTTGTATACTGTAAATAGCTTCACTTGTCAAAAATCAGTTTGTTTTATTTGAGTTTGACTACATGTGACAACAATTATCATTTTGGTGTCTGTGGAACTGATAAAGTTCATTTGCTATGGCCATTCATATCAATGTATGGGACGTTTGGTTGAGAATTTCCACCGGTTCTCAATTTTTGGCTTATTCAAGCGGCAGTAGTGGATTATAATAAAATATAAGAGTTTTTACATCATATCTTGCTCATTGAATATGCAGAATATCAGAAAATATCTTTCAAAAACTTTATTGGCAAATGTGGGTTCCTAGATTACTCCACATCTGTTTATAAGTTGAGCCTGTAAAAATCGAAATTTTTAAGTGTGTTCTACGAAATGAAATAACTGATTTTTGACAAGTTTTTTCTTTTATCTATCATGATTTATTCTCCCGAAATGTCTTTAAGTGATGACCATATTTGATCCAAATTATCTATGTTTGCTTGAGTAGAACACTGCCCTATTTGCGAAGTTGATAATAAAAGTCTTTCGTTTTTTGCTTGGTAAAATATTCCCACGTAATTTGACAGGTACATCACCAAATGTGTGTAGTAATAATTTAATTACCATATTTGATGCACAAATAAATGGTTTCATAAGATGATGAGTTTTTTTGCTTGGAGTTTGGCCCTTAGAAATGTGTGCTTCTTTTCAACAGTGATTAGGATTTGCGTACTGGTATTCAAGTGAACAGGCCCAGTGTTGTTAAATAAGAACTTTGTGCACAACGTTATTCATCCAAATATATTATTAAAGTAAAGATCAATTAGTGCGTTTTGGAGTGATGAAACTCTTCCACCGTGAAATACTTCTTGTTTCTTCCATGCGGCTTAATTGCTTCAAACTTTACTCAGTCTGATGAAATAATGCCGGCGTCACAGTGGTCAAATAAATTGACAGTTGTTGAAGGCGCGAGAAATAATTTCTCTTTAGTTTTGTAATTTCAGTTGAAAAGATGTTCCTATAATACAGATAGGTTTTCAAACGCCGGAAATAGAAAATTTCTCTTTTTTGAAATTATTCCTCGGAACACAATGGATTGCCCGCTACCATGGAATTGAACGCTGAGGTCGGTTTGTGATGTCGATAGACCGAAATGTTACCCTAAAAGACAACAGTTTTTATTGGATCATCACTACTGAACGTACCAAAAATAGCTTAAAATGCGCATTCAGGAAACATTTGCGCTAGCGTAAAATGCGAAGGTAAAATAAAGCAGACCTGGAAAAACGCAACCTGTGCAATGCGGCATTTATTGCCTGCACTTCTTTCAACCCCATATACCGATGTTTTCCACTCTCACGAATATCAGAAATATGTTCAATAAAAACATGGAATGTTGGTCTCTGTTTTCGGATTTTAGATCTACACACGATGAAGCGAGCTACGAGTAATATACAGTTAACAAAATTCATTTGTGAAACATTATCAAAACCAAAATATCATTTCTTTATTCCACCGCGAAAGCGCATATTGTCATATTCAAATCTTCTCGTATCTTACAACAGTTGCCACCATGATAATATGCACAAAGTCGAGTCAAAATTTGGCTCGAACTCGATTCAGTTGAAAATTGTTTAAATCGCGATCCATATGGTGTGCAAAAAGTCAAGTTATGTCCAGAGGTAAAAATTGATGTTATGTTCAAGTTGAAAATTTGAACCTTTCTCAAGCGTCCTTGTTCAATTTTAGGTTTTCCCAGTTTTTCCACAATTTTTTGTAAATAGGTACACGTCGCACAGAGTTTTAGAATATTTTGATCAAATAGGCAGTCGAGCTAGAGGCGAGACTATTTACCACGCAATAAATCCATTATTGCAAGGCTCCGAGCAAAGAGGATAAATTTATGATCTTTGCTCCGAGGCACCATCGAGCCGCCAAAGTTAAAAACACAACGCAGATCACCACGGAGCTTGACAGTTAACTCGAGTTTTTTTATGGCCAATTGTTGGAGTGGATCACC
>CAVMBJ020000023.1:0-101000 GCA_963675895.2 Styela plicata
ACATTGATAATGAAATCATAAACACAATGCATACAAGACCTTGAAGGGTCACCGAGGCTTTTACTGACCCATTCTAGCGCCACATTATGTGATGAGGCGACATATCACTGAGAAAAGCAATTTCCACTCCTTTTCTTAATGATCCATTGAAACATTTCCAACAAGAATCTCCATACGAAAAAGGGTAGTGTTACGTCAAGTCAACTAAAAGTTTGAAAAAATAAGAATTCAACCTGGATTTATGTGATGACATATATAATATCCAATAAAAAAGAGTTTAACAATTTATTATCAATCTCTTTTAGAACGCATGGTTCACTTTGCAAATTTTGCGCCTTCAGCATGATTTTTACATTCTCGTTTTTTATAATTTGACAGTAAAGTAATATAGCTCACTGCAGACTGTAACTTTTATTCAAATTGCACTTGAATGTATTGACAAAGATCTGAAAATAAGCCTGCTCTCACATTCCTTCAAATAGATATTTATCAGTGGAGTAATCGAAATGTGTGGAATAATTCACAGGTATGATATACGCTTTCGACGACTGTAGTCCTTCAAGCTCTATTGTTGAAAAGTTTGATCCTTCTATGAACTCCTGGAATCAAATTACTAACAAACCTGTTCCTGCCTGGGAATGTGCTGTTGTTGCGGCAAAAGGTATTTAATCGGATAAAACTTAGTTGGTTGAGGTTGCCTCAGCCTCGATTAGAGTGAATTTCAACATTCCTATTATTTTATTAAATGGCTTTCAATAAAGAAATAAAACATTTAGAAAGTTAAAATACAAGAACAATTTTCAGGCTTCACCTTTTCAACTTCAGTCATTTCTGCACTCAAAAGGAAAGCAACTGAATATGACATGGTACAAATGCATGACCATTCCTGATATTTTCGTGTAAATAGTGAACATTGATCACTGGTGAGATCTGTCAATTGATTCTGATCCCAATAATAAAGATTCATTATTTTGACTATGAGTAAAAAAAGTTATTTTTCTTCATAGTGATGGCTGTTCTCTTGCATGATGGATATAAATGATTTGTCGATTCATTGTTTATTAAATTCTACTTTAGATTACATTTACTGCATCGGTGGATATGTTGGCGGACAGAGCTCACTTTCAAATAATCTTCGGCTTGATCCAAATATCCTAGAATGGCGCACAATGCCTGATATGCCATCTGGAAGATGCTATGCATCTGCTGTAGAGTTTAATGACAAGATCTATGTGTTAGGTTCGTCTGAATTAATTCAACTATTACTTAGATATGAGGGGAATATACAGCATATTGTTTAGTTATTATAATTTTAAAAACGAAATAAATGTTTGTGTGGAGATGTAATTTACTCTAGTGGAAGTCACCATCTTGCCTAGGATTCGTTACTTGTGAAATTGAACATCCTGATATTTTTCCTACAATGTCACACACTATGGGAAGTGTAAATTTGGTTTGTTGTAGTTTTCGTGTTATTTGTGATCTGAATCTACATCGTACAGGAATACCACCAGCATCCATTATTAGTCAGACAGGAAACATATAGTTAAGGTTCCAAATATGCAACCGATCATACATAATGTCTCGTTTTTTTCGAATTCAAATTTTCTGTTAATTTTAAGTTTCATATCCTATATCATATTCTTCACAAAATATATAACTAAACTCCGATCAATGTATTTGACCAAATTGAAAATGGTTTAGGGGAGAACAAAAACATACGTGCATAGGCTGAAGGATCTTTGAACTCCTTATCCCCCAAAAGTTTGCACCCACATGCTCGGCTACAATCTTTTTTGTTCATTAGACACATTATTACACTTTCAATCAATTGGTGGGCAGGAAATTAGGAGCCGGAAGAAGAATCTATTTTAAGATCTACTACCTGTTTTCCAATGTAATAACCATTGTGCCGGTGTTAAACTCAAGATGGTTGTAATTTTTATGACTTTTATACTTGCTCAGCAAAGCAGACTGAGTCCAATCCAAGTATTTCGTCTCCTTCGTACGAAAAATTGATGATGAATCGCAAATATTGACAAAATAATATTATTGACTGGGCTAGTTTCTGTAGTAAGATCTTTATTGCAGTCTGGTGCAACAAGAATATTTTATTACAGTTTCATTTATATATGACAAACAACATACATAGGTGGAAGCCCATGGGAAATCGGTCTTGCTACTGCAGCCTGTTTTGATATCGCTTCAGAAACCTGGACATCAATTGCCAACATGAATCATGCAAGACAAAGCCTGGGATCCTGTGTTGTCAGAGACAAAATATATGTGATTGGAGGGTGGGTTTTTTCAATTCAATTTCTGAAAGTAAGGTTTTATGTTGATATCCTTGAAACCACTGAACCACTTAGAGCTACTACAGTTAAATGAAATTCTTGAATTATATAACAATTGAAGTTGAAAACTCCATTCACTGTTAGTTAGTTTCATTAGTCTTCTTCAAATTTTTGATTTTTATAAAGTATAATAATGATTAATCATTTGTACATAAAATACAATCTCATTGTGCAAAAGATGTAAATATGTTCCAAGAGCTATGTAATACTAAATAAATAAATAATATATGTTTGCTACATGATTTATATCTTATTTTTTATGAAAATTCTAATGCAAGAATATAATAAACTAATTACTTTGTGACATGAGAACCTAATTTCATATGCATGCTTAATATCATCTCAATTAGTACATGCCAACCACTCAACCCAGAGCTCAATCAAACCAAAGCTTTCCCGCAACTTGTTTGCTTAAAAGTGTCGGCTCGAATAAGGCCTCGATCAGGTTTATGAACTAAAATTTTTAACTTTGTGACTTCAATCACACCAGGATCAGGATGGTAAAGAAATTAGGATTGGTGTGTGGTTTATCCGTATTGCAACATATTACATTTTTTAGTGGAAATTCACTCTGAAGACAGAAGCAACATCCAGAGAAACCAACCAATATGGAAAGGAGCTACACAGATTGTAAAATCCAGTAACTGCACCTCAAGCTCATAACATAACTTGTAATCGAAAGATGCAGGGCTGTGTTATTACCGTATAAACATGATATTAAGTGCGAGAACCAAATTTTTGTTCATTGCTGATACCTATCGCTCGATAATCTGTTCTATTTTATCATGACAGGTATGATAGTAATAACACCATTGAAGAATATGACTTGGTGCAGAACAAGTGGAATGTTGTAGGTTCAATTACTGGAAAATCCGCCAACCCGGAAGCTTCAATTGCTTTGAGTTCACCTACTTAATGGATTCACATTATCTGTTCACAATATAAAGAACAATGTCCGTTTTTTATTCCCATCATCCCAGGATTTATTTTTCTGTCATCACATGACCCATGAAAATTCCTTCAAGATTGAAACTTGTGTATAAAATGTAACAAATTGTGTGATGTATTTTTTTATAGCCGCTTATTCGGGTGGATCACCCTGAACAAGGCCCTGTAGCAGAAGTCACTTTTGAGCGAACAGAGTTGGTTCGCCCAGGCGTACCCAAGTTATTACACCCTGGGTTTAATAATGAATTAACAAGCCGGCTTTGCTAGGACTCAACCCCGAGATCACCAACCCGCAATGCCAACATGATAATCACTGGGTCATCGCACCCACATATGGTACCCTGTTGCAGAATAGATAGAGGCATAACTTCCTTCTAATAGTTATATGCATGGTTTTAAAACATTTAATTTTTCAATCTTCCCATTAATTAATTAATGAACATTGCCAATGAAATCTTGCTTTCAAACAATATTAAACTTTTTTCAATTTACGGTGGAAAAATAGGCATCTACCACTTCTTTTTTCCTTTGCGTCATCTTAATGACAGTTGATGTATTTCCTGCATGTTGTAGAAGTCCACTAATATAGAAAATAGTACTAGCATCCAGGGGAGATACCACTCTCTGCACCTAACTATAATAGTTCTGTTTAGATGTTTAAAACTTGGGTACAGTTGCTGGCATCCCATTTTACAGAGCAATTTGCCATATATCTTTCATGTACATCTGCCAAAATTTTAGAAGTGCACTGCAGAAAAAGAATATTTTTAGAATCCTACCTTTTCCAGAAAAATCAAAACGGTAGAAATGTTGAAGAAAACTGCATGTTTCCGATGGTTTATCTTTATGTTTTTGTTTGTATTGTGTGCCAGGATGACAGAATGGTATGTTTCTTTGGATGGAAAAAAAGCTTCAACGCTACTGTTTCATAGCAATATTGACGATTCTGAACATTTCGAACCTCAAATGTCAAAAAGATACAATTTATACTCCTGCCAAGAGATATTATGAACTATTATCCATTTTTCAATGTTCTCCCGATTAAACCCGTATTTTTCGCATATATGAGTAGCTGCCATTCCGGTTTGTGCCTTATCTATTCATGGATTCCCGGTTACCTCAATTGGTAAGAGGTTATGCTTAGGTCTACACATCTCTGATCGTCAAGTCGCAAGTACTAATCCGGTTGGGGTTGATGACTATGTGCTGGACGCCTCGCCGGTGCACGATGGTTCATAAAAGTACTGCTTAAGGCTTCCTCCTCCAATTTAGTCCACACACAGGAAAGGAGGAGACACATGATTAGCCAAAATATTTAACCCCGATTCAGAACTGGTATCTGCACGAGAGGTTGTGGTTCGCCATACGATTCAGATGTATTCTTCCCTTTCCTGCGGAATAACTATGGAATGCTATTTTATTTCCTACATGTAGTTACTTGTTTATTGAATATCTTTTACTGTAGTGTTAGTTAGATAGCTTATAAGTCATCTTTACATTTATATAGAGCAGCATTTTATTACATAATTTGTATTTCAATGGTTGCACTGTAGTCTGTACCTATATTTTTGTTTTGATGAATCATTGAATAACTCTTTAGAAGTGTATAGAATTATTATTTCGCAGAATTATTTAATTGAATTATTATTAACTCCAAAAATATTAGTTACAAACCATTTATTATTGATCATAATAATGCAAATTAGTTGTATATATTGAAGTCTGGCCATTCCCGTTATATCTAAACCTATTTCTTTCTATCTACTGCAATGATATCATTTAATTTTCATATTTTTAATCAAATAAATATTATGTCCCGCCTGAGCCACAACCGTATTGCGCCTTGGCCCACCTTTCATTCAAACTTTATACTTGAAAATACGAGTCCCTGTATTTGTTTAATACCGAACAATTATACTTTATTCCACCTTGAATTGTTTATGCTTGACAAAATAAAAAAAAATTATTTGGCTGCATTTGGGTGTTTTATTGGGTTAGCTCTTAATTTTCTCTGTTTCTTATGCTGGACTAAATATAAATTTTAATCGGGTATTTTATGGAGCATTGTTTGATATTTCACCCCCTTGTCAGAATTTCCGTTTTTGTATGTATTTTGCTGAATCATGAGAACTGTGTTGAAGACATACCTCGTTTGGCAGCTATCTCGGCTCAAAGTAGCTTTGCGATTCGTCTGAGATGATCGATAAAGAATTAGCATTAGCAGGTCGATCTTTAATGAATGAATTAAATATTCTGTTCATCAACCAGTCAACTCACTGCCTCTAACCAATAGTCAATTTTATTTCGTCGCCAAATATAGATAGTAGATGTTGAGATGTAAGTTTCGCTCGATCAGTAAAGCGCTGCTAAGACGCAAGTTCAAATCCTGTGAGGGACGATGATTATGTGCAGGAGGTCTGCTGGATGTCTCACTGACATGGTGGTTCGCGTAAGCACTGTTCACTCCACACAGGAAAAATGGCAACTTTGTACCGTACTTATTGTTTGTCAAAGACATGCTTTGCCCGAAAGATAGACAAACTTAAAAAATAGTGGGATTTTTAGAATCCGTTAATGGCAAATTTTTAGCCGAGATGAGAAGATAGCCAATCCATGACAAATGGCTCATAAGAGTTATATTTTGCGGGACAAATTAGCCGAATCTGTTTCTATTGTGCACCAACCAGGTCCATGCACGGGAAAATGAGAGATTGGAAAAGCCAAAAACTTCCACTCCGATTCGAAATTGGTATCCGCGGGAGATGTCGTGCTTTGCCATATGAAAAAGTTGAATTCTCGGCTTTCTTATCCTGCAGGATAAAAATGCGATGGCCTAGTGGTTAAACATGTGGGCATCGCAGTTTGAAGATCTCGGGTTCGAGTCCGGCTTGTTAATCCATGTCCCCCACTCAACCCAGGGTGTAATAACTTGGGTAGGCTAAGCCGAACAGGAAAAGATCATTTCTTTTCAGCAATTCTAACACTGCCCATTTAAACAGTATAAGTGGCCGATGGTACTTGGCCTTGGGCAGAGTGATCCACTCCAGGAAGTGGTTATAAAATAAAGTAATTGTAACCCTGTAAGTCTATAAGTGGCCGCTGTTACAGGGCCTTGGACAGGGTGATCCACTCAAAGAAGTGGCTATAAAAAAAAAAAAAAAAAAATAAAAAATTTTCATTGATTATTGTATTTTTCAATACTTCACAAAATGAACTACTTGAGACTTGAGTGGGAAACAACTGACAAAACATTTGTAGTAATCTAGTCTTTTTGTGCGTCTCACTACTCTCAACTAGATACTTATAAAGGAAATACATTACATTTCTTTAAATATAGTACAGAAAGCTCTATAATGTATTGACTTCCAAAAGTTAAATATCTGTGCTACAGACTTTCGACCTGTAGATTTCGTAGTTGCGTTGGCCAACATGCAAAATCAAAAATGCGAATACTTGGTCACGTGACTGGCACCCTAATGGCGCCATTGGCACTTTTTGAATGCCTCTTGTAATCACCCTGAACAAGGCCCTGTAGCAGCAGTCAATTCTGAGCGAACAGAGTTGGTTCACCCAGGCGTACCAAAGTTATTACACCCTGGGTTTAATAATGAATTTACAAGCCGGCTTTGCCAGGACTCAACCCCGAGATCTCCACCCCCAATGCCAACATGATAATCACTGGGTCATCGCACCCACATATGGTACCCTGTTGCAGAATAGATAAAAGCATAACTCCCTTCTAATAATTATATGCATGGTTTTAAAACATTTAATTTTTCAATCTTCCAATTAATTAATTAATAAACATTGCCAATGAAATCTTGCTTTCAAACAATATTAAACTTTTTCCAATTTACGGTGGATAAATAGGCATCTACCACTTCTTTTTTCCGTTTCGTCATCTTCATGACAGTTGATGTATAGCCTGCATGTTGCAGCAGTCCACTAATATAGAAAATAGTACTAGCATCCAGGGGAGATACCACTCTCTGCACCTAACTATAATAGTTCTGTTTGGATGTTTAAAACTTGGGTACAGTTGCTGGTATCCCATTTTACACAGCAATTTGCCATCTTTCATGTACATCTGCCAAAATATTAGAAGTGCACTACAGGAAAAGATTATTTTTAGAATCCTACCTTGTCCACAAGAATCAAAACGGTAGAAATGTTAAAGGAAACTGCATGTTTCCGATGGTTTATCTTTATGTTTGTGCTTGTATTGTGTGCCAGGGAGGCAGAATCTCTCTTTTTTCAGGTATCTGGTATGTTTCTTTGGACAAAAAAGCTTCAACACTACTGTTTCATAGCAGTATTGTTGATTCTGAACCTTTCGAACCTCAAATGTCAAAAAGATACAATTTATTCTACTGGCAATAGATATTATGAACTATTATCCATTTTTCAATTTTCTTCCAATTAAACCCGTATTTTTCGGGTATCTGAGTAGCTGCCATTTTGGTTTGTGCCTTATGTATTTATGGATGCCCAGTTAGCTCAATAGGTAAGGATGATACTTGGATCTACACATCTACGATCCTAAAGACACAAGTTCCAATACCTTGGGCATTGATGATTATATGCTGTACCTCTCACCGGTGCACGATGGTTCACAAAAGCACTGCTTACGGCTTCCTCTTCCAATTAAGTCCACACATAGTAAAGGAGGAGACACATGATTAGCCAAAATATTTAACCCCGATTCAGAACTGGTATATGCACGAGAGGCTGTGGTATAGAGCAGTATTTTATTACATAGTTTGCTTTTCAACGGTTGCATTGTAGTCTGTACCTATATTTTGTACTACTGCAATGATATCATTTCAATTTCATGTTTTTAATCAAATAAATCATTATGTCACGCACGAGCCGCAAAGGTATTGTGCCTTGGTCCACCTTTCGACTTGAAAATATGAGTTTCTGTAGGTGTTTAATATTGCAAAATTTACTTCATTCCACCTTGAATTGTTTATGCTAGACAAAATAAAAAAAATTATTTGGCTGCAGTTGGGTGTTTTATGGGTAGTTTCCCTGTCCCTGTTCCTTATGCTGGACAAAATATAAATTTTAATCGGGTGTTTTATGGGGTAGTTTTTGATGTTTAACCCCCGTTTGTGTATGCATTTTGCTGAATCATGAGAACTGTGTTGAAGACATACATCGTTTGGCAGCTTATCAACCAGTCAAATCACTGCCTTTAACCAATAGTCAATTTTATTCCATCATCAAATGCAGATAGTGAATGTTGAGATGTAGGTTTGGCTCAAGCATTGAAGAGTTGATAAGACGCAGGTTCAAATCATGTGAGGGACGATGATTATGTGCAAGAGGTCTGCTGGTTGCCTCCCTGGTGCATGGTGGTTCACGTGAGCACTGCTTATGGCTCACTCCACACAGGAAAATTAACAAATTTATACCGCACTTATTGTTTTCGAAAAATATGCTTAGCCCGAAAAATGACAAACCTAAAAAATAGTGTGATTTTTAGAAGTCGTTAATGTCAAATTTTTATCCAAGAAAAGAAGACAGCCAAATATGGTCAATGGCTGATGAAAAGTATATTTAGCGGGACAAATACACGAAACTGTTTTTATTGTGCACCAACCAGGTTCATGCACAGGAAAATGAGAGATTGGGCAAGCCAAAAAACCTTCACTCCGATTCGGGATTGGTATCTGCAGTGGGAGATAAGAATTCTCGGCTTTATACTCCCGCAGGGTAAAAATGCGATAACCTAGTGGTTAAACATGTGGGTTTCGCAGTTTGAAGAACCCGTGTTCGAGTCCGGCATGGGTACGGTAGGCTAAGCCGAACAGGAAAAGATCATATCTTTCCAGCAATTCTAGCACTACCCATCTATACAGTATGAGTGGCCGATGGTACTTGGCCTTGGGCAGAGTGATCCACTCCAGGAAGTGGCTATAAAATAATGATAATAAATTTTCATCGAATATTGTATTTTTCAATACTGGGCGAAATAAACTACATGAGACTTGAGTGGGAAACAACTGACAAAACATTTGTAGTAGTCTAGTGTTGTTGTGCGTCTAACTACTCTCAGCTAGATACTAGATAAAGGGGAAAAAACATTGCATTTCTCTGAATTTGGTACAGAAAGTACTATAATGTATTGACTTCCAAAAATTGAATATCTGTACTTGATATTTCCATTTCACATAGAATACCTTCGTAAACTGCCTCTCAATGGCAACATAGTGTCTTACTGACTACTGTCACTCAATGGCCACAGTTTTTCACTGACTACTGCCACTCAATGGCCACATAGTTTTTCACCGACTACTGCCACTCAATGGCCACAGTTTTTCACTGACTACTGCCACTCAATGGCCACATAGTTTTTCACCGACTACTGCCACTCAATGGTCACATAGTTTGACTGACTTCTGCCACTCAATGGCCACATAGTTTTTCACTGATCACTGCCACTCAATGGCCGCATAGTTTTTCATTGACTACTGCCACTCAATGACCACACAGTTTTTCACTGACTACTGCCACTCAATGGCCACATAGTTTTTCATTGACTACTGCCACTCAATGACCACACAGTTTGTCGCTGACTACTGCCACTCGATGGCCACACAGTTTTTGACTGACTACTGCCACTCAATGGCCACACAGTTTGTCACTGACTACTGCCACTCAATGGCCACACAGTTTTTCACTGATTACTGCCACTCAATGACCACACAGTTTTTCACTGACTACTGCCACTCAATGGCCACATAGTTTTTCACTGACTACTGCCACTCAATGGTCAAACTGTGACCCATGCTTGACGAAATATAATTTGTGATCAGATAACAATATGCCAGACTTAGAACGACTCACTTAATGACTTAAGTCTCTATTGCAGGGGTGGCCAACGAGTCACGAGACCAAGAGCCACATTTCTTACTTTGTTACCTCAAAGAGCCACACCATGCACAAGTTCACCATTGCACATCAGATATACCTTTGTTCAGCTCTGCTAGAATGCTAGATTTATTGTAAATGTCACACACCAACATGATAACGAAAAAAAATTACAAGCCATTTATTGTTATGCATGCTACTTAGTGGGACTTCTGGCATTCCTTCAATTGAACAATCCTCTTTAAATCTGGCTTGTATGTCGTTGTTGCCAATCGAAGCAGTTCTTTCACATGGGTCGACGAGGAACATAATCTGTGGCCTTTTAAGATGCAGATCACGGAACCGCTGCACAAAGTTTTCTTTCGGGGTTTCAAGAAGTGTTGCATATCTAGCTCTTTGCTTATTCAGGTCGGCGATAGTGACTTGCCCGCTGGCTTTTAGCAGAGTGGGAAAATGCGATAAATCTCGTCTTTGAATATGCGCCTTGAACAGCTTCAGTTTGTTGACAAACGCAAACACACTTCGCATTAGGTCAGGCAGAATTTTTAACTTACCCTGCAAATTCAGGTTCAATCTGTTCAAGTGACACAGCATGTCTACCAAAAAGGCCAGATCCATGATCCACTCGAGGTCCGAGAGCTCGGGATAGTTCTTGTTCTTCTCTTCCATGAACAGTTTCACGGCATCTAAAAGCTGAAAAAAGGAAGAGAGTACCCGGCCTTTTGACAGCCACCTTACAGTGCAGTGCAGCGGCAGGTCACCTGGAAGCCCTTGGTCCAGCTCAGCAATGAGATTCTTAAATTGCCGGTGGTTAAGCGCATGTGTGCGGATGAAGTTGACGATTTCCATCACAGTCTTCATGACGTTGTCCAAATTCAATGATTTGAACACTAATTGCTCCCTGTGAATGATACAGTGAAAATTCCAAAACTCGGGAAATGTCTGGTCAGCCCAGCACAGCCCCACAAGTCCTTTCATAGATCCGATCATGGCTGGCGCACCATCCGTGGTAATTGCTGTTAGTTTTGATATGGGCAGATTTGCTTTTGCACAATATCAAGGAGTTCTTCTTTGATCAAGCAATCTTTTGAAACAGAACGTTCGAATATTGCCAACTGAGGCTTGTCTTGTATGTCACAGCTCTCATCTAATGCGACACTAAAATACACGCATTTTTGGAAGTCAGAGTGCAACTGTGATTGTTACGTATTTTTAATTAATCACTCGTCACCAATAAACGCTTCTCACACCATATAATGCGGTTGTGATGTAATAATGGACGTTCAATGGTAAAGTGGATGAAGGCGCTCGTGTCTCTTCGACATAAAAGAAGAATACACGATTAATCATAATATGTTTTTTTAATCGAAACGTGATGAATCGTAGTTTGCAAGTTATTTTTTCCTTAGGATAACTAAGCCGAAAAGAGCCGCATGAAACTGGCCCAAGAGCCGCATGCAGCTCGCGAGCCGCGGGTTGGCCACCCCTGCTCTATTGTAAAGTCGAGTCACACATTTGCAAATTGCAAGTCAGGTCACAAGTTGATTACTAAATCTATTCAACAGCCAAATAGATTAATTTGCCACAAGGAAGTGGTAGATGGTTTATCGTCCCCCAGGGCAGATACCACTTACTGCACTTCACCATGATGACTTATGACTGTATGGGATGTTTTCCGTTTAGCGTGCAGTTACTGGCACTTTGTCTCATTGTAACTCTTTGTCATTCGAGTAGCCGTTAGTTGCTCCTTTTAGGCACTATGTGCGAAAATAAAAGAACGACACGACGTTGCTTCAGTAGAAGAAAAAACTTCTGACTCTGTAAGTACCAACTCAGAAGCATTATTAATAGATATTTAAGGATTTCACAGTATTTAAGTCTGAAGAATTAAGTGAATAAATGCTGTATAGTGGAAAACAGTTTGTAAAATTCATTTGCGATTTATGAAATTACCTTGAATGTTAATAAGCAAACTTCATTTTCAACTTGCTTAACTAAAATTTCCAGCAGTGATGTATCGAAGACTGGATAGGGGGAATCAAGAAAGATTTTGAATCAGACAACAGTGAAAACATAATACCACAAATACAAGTTTCTTCCCGTTTTTGTAAATTGTAAGTCGAAGCTCATTCCAAAGGGAACAGAACTGCTCTAGTGAAGTGCAGTGAGTTGTATCTGTCCTGGACAATGATAAACCATCTAAAACTGGAACGGAACTGACTACTGGACTGACCCCGTCCAAATCTGAATGTCTTACTGTAGTTACTTTTATATCAATTTACATAGGCGGATGCGTTTATTCCTTTCCTGATAGAGGAACTCTGTATTATGATATTGCTCTGGAACACTGGGTAATGATCGCCAATTTGAATCGTGGAAGATACAGCCTTGGTTCACGTGTTATAAGAGACACTATATATGTGGTAGGAGGGTAAGTTTTCTTTTTAGTTGAGTTTGCTCAAGGGTTTCTTCATAGGATTAGTTTATTTTTATACCTACTTCTTGGAGTGCATCACACTGACAGAGGCGCTGCACTTTGATTTGTGTATCACTTGAGGTTAAAATCTCCATTCACTGTAAAGATCAAACCTTTTCAACAACACTGACCCTGTTCGTCTCTAAGTGGCTGCTTGTATATGGCCTTGATCGGGGTGGAATGATCTTGGTTTTCTTTGGGTGTCCAAATGTTCACAACATCTCGTTCGGTTGGATGAAAAAACTTAAACCATCAACACTGCTATTCGAGATATTAGCAGACATTCATATTGCCTATTTGCTGAATTTTTTTCTGATGGGACCCGTTTTTTTCGGGTGCCTATATAGCCGAGTAGCTGAAATGAGAAGCTATTTTTGAGTGAACTATTTTAAGAATAAAATTTAAAATTCAGTTTTCTTCATAGGATCGAAACTGTTGCCTGTTTTTACAAATTATCGCAACGTAAATCCCCAGTTTGAAAATTAATCAAATAAATAATAATGGCTCTACATCTTGTGGGGCATCTTCTTGCCATTCAAGAGGCCATTTGTGGGCTCTTTTAGGTGGTGCTGCTGTCGGTGCCTTGCTTTCCTCCCGATGGACAGAGTTAATGGAGGAAGCCCTGAGCAGTGGTTACGTGAACCACCATAAACAGGCAAGGCGTCCAGAGACCTCTAACATATAATCATACATCACAGGATTCGAACCTACGACAGGACGATTAGGGAAGCGTGGCCCGAAGTGCGCTTCCAAAGCTTTACTGATCGAGCTAACCAAGCACCTTGGGAAGATACCACTCAATGCGTTTTACTATGGTGGTTCAGCTCTTTGCTATCATGTGGTAATTATGGTTTTATTTAGGCACTGCTGCTGGCCTTCCTCAGAGTGAATCCCAATGAAAAAAAACTTCGGTTGATAATAATCGGTTCCTTTTTATTATTGCAGAGTTGGCACCAAAAACACCATTGAAAGGAATGATTCAGCACAGGAAAAGTACAATATTATTCAGGAAATGGCTGAAAAAACTATCATCGCAGAAGCTTCAATTGTTTTGACTTTGCCTACCTAATATATTCGCACTATTTATATAAAATATAAAGACAAATGTCTACTTTCTATTCCCATAATCTCAAATCTCATTTTTCTGTAATCGTCATCTACAAGAATTTTTTCAAAGAGAATATGGGGTCATATATATCTTTTTTGGAAAGTATGATACCCTGTTGCCAACTATCATAATAAGGCACACCTTCCTTATACACAGAGCAGTGAAACATTTATTTTTTCGTTAATTTAAGTACTTCTAAATATTGGCAATGAAATCCTGTTTTTAAACATTATTTCTTTTTCGGTTGTTTTACTTCAATTTTTGGTGTACAATTCAAGTTTTTTTTCTGTGGTGCTCGTTATGTTCTGCCACATTTATCGACGGTTTAAAAAAAGAGAAATGGTACCTAGTGTTGGTATACGATAGTTGTGGTGCATCAGACGAGCAGGATGCCAGCTACTAGACACCCAAAGAAAATATATTCCATCGCAAGAAAATTTCGCATATGGGCAATATTTGTGAATGGAAGATTTAAATTCTTTTTGAATGTCTGGTAGCAAACGAACTGTATAAAAAAGCTTTTTTGTCCATACGAAGAAGAAAAGTATATGAACATCTCAGAAATCCGAAGAAAACCAAGATTCTGCCACCTTGCCTAGCATTTCCTTGGAAACATTGGAACTGTTGCACAAATGCCTTTGTATGTATTTTTAATCAGTCAGGGTACATGGTGGGGTTTAAGATCTCAATTTGGAACTTTTGTATTACGCCTTTATTGTAGCTACTCCTTGGAGTGGATCACCCTGACCAAGGCCCTGTAGCTGCAGTCCGGTTACTTATAGACGAACAGAAACATGGACAGAGTTGTTGGAAAGATATGATGCTTGCCTACCCAAGTTGTTACACCCTGAGTTGAGTGGAGGACATGGATTAAAAAGGTTGGACTTGCTAGGCATCGAACCTGAGATCTTCAACCAGCGATGCAAACATGATAACCACTAGGCCATCACTCCCAAATGCTTTTTTCACAGACGGATCATGCTATTGATATTGGGTCCGACTTGCCAACAAAAAGGTAAAACATTTTAGTGTGTGTCATGTAGGGGAATATAAAGAAAATAAGAAGTGATAGATGGTTTTAATGTTGTACTGCACTTCAATATAGCTGTCAAGTTCTTTATTGGCTGTTTTCCACTTGAGGAGTGCAGTTGCTTGTACTATATCTAGTAGCAGCGCTTTGAGATACATTGATTTTATAGTGTAAAAGAAAATAATATATATGAACATCGGTCAGTGAATCACAGGACTTGGGGTCATATTAGACCGAGCAACGACAAGCTGGTTTTACCTTGATTACAATATATTAAAATGATGTAATAGAGGACTCAATTTTGCAGTCGAGTGAGTAATGTAACCAAAATCTCCAAAATTAAAATGAGCTTACGTCATACTACTGTGTGAGTACAGGTACAGTGATTTCAGAGTCAACGACAAAATGATTTTATTAAAGTGAGTTGCTCTGGTCACTGTGCAAAGAAGTTCAAGATCATCAACACAGCTATGAGATAGCAGTGTTGAGCGTTCCGAAAAACTAGGAATAATTTAGGCACCAAAGCAAAACAAGATTCAGTCACTCTACTATGACTCATGCTTGATTAAAAGGATATTGTAAAGCAGGGGTCGGCAAACTTCTTCTACTAGAGGGCCAAATAAATTAATAAATTGACCTTTCCCCCGCAGTTGTAAAATCTCGCTTCGCAAATTGTAGAAACGTTGCAACATAGCACCCCGACTTAGCCATCTAACCTCGCAGAAATAAACTTGGAATTTGGAGAGTTGAGGTCTTCGAGCAAAGTTTTAAATTGGCGGTGGTTAAGGCCCCTCGCCAAAATGAAGTTTACAACTTTAACAACGACAGACATAAGTCCCATCATATTGATATGAGTTACTTTTGAAGCTAACACTTCCTGAAGAATAATACAATGAAGTTTTATTATTTTGTTGGTTAAGTTCTGGGATAATAAATGGTTTTGTAAAACGGTAATTGCACCTTTATTAGCGCCAATCATAGCTGGAGCACCATCAGTAGTAATGGACACTAATTTTGAAAGATCCAACTGCATTCTCTGTCAGCGCATTTCAGTACTGCATGAGCTACATCTTCTCCGCGTGTCGTGCCTTTCATCGGAATTAATTCAGCAAATTCTTCCAATATCGTAAAATTGTCCGTGATTCCCCGAATAAAAATAGCTAGCTGTGCAGTATCGCTTGCGTCTGTACTCTCGTCAATGAAAAATAATCGAATTCCCTGCTTTCATTTTGTAGTTGCAGCTTAATATTTTCGGTAATATCTTCGACTTTGCAAGTAACTGTTCGGGCGGACAAGGGAATGCTGTCAAAATAAAAATTTATTTTCCACACACACTTCTACAATACCTAATATGCATTCTTTAATAAACTCGGCATCTGTAAATGGTTTCATCCGTTTAGCAATGAGTGAGCTGAAAACAAGACACGCTTTGGTAATTGATTTTCATCTGACTTTCATCCGACTTTCTCCAATATATTTGTTGTATTTGGAGTGACAAGTTTCGTAGTGACGTTTAATATTAAATTCTTTCATAACCGCTATAGTGGTTTGGCATTTCAAGCAGATAGGTTTTGAATAATGTTCCACAAAGAAGTATTTTTCTGTCCAAGAACTTTGAAATATTCGACCTTTTTTCATCAACTTTTCTGCGTTTTCCGGCCATTTCGTAGAACTTATTTTACTAAATCCTAACTAAATTTAGGTTATAACATCCTGTGTTGATTGCAGCGTCACTTGCCAATGAATGTTCATTCTGTTAGTTATATCCTCATATAACTAGTAATGAATGAAGACTCATTCCAAATATGCACGCGGTTTATTCGGACCTCAGTCCGTCAGCTAGCACAGAACAAAAGACCTCGAATACGGTACTCCGCTTGGCGCTTATCGAGTCACAACATACATTATGACGTAACAATATGAAAGTAGTCAATGGAATTGGCAAAGTAAACAAAAGCCTCTCAGTACAAATAAGCACATGCAATCAGTATTATAATATCTGCATGAATGCGAAACTAATAATTGAATAATGTCGAATAAATTCGCGCTTTAACCTAATGATCAAAAGTTCAACACATCGCGGGCAACAAAAAATGTGCGCGCGGGCCGCAGTTTGCCTACCCCTGATGTAAAGAAACGGGTTAATAAAAGTCGTAGTTTTAGCGACTCGATTTTATGCAACGTATTTGAGAGATATTTCACTCATTATACAACAAATATCAAATAAGAACCAAGTTTATAATATTATTCCCCATTGTAATAATAATCGTGACTGAGACACTACAGCATACTGGCAGAATGTCAGCAACTCGGCGACTCAGATTCCTTAGGTCTTTAAGACGATGTGATTTCCATCACCAAGCAACGAAAAATGTTGGTTGAGAGTCACTCTAGGAAAATAGCATGAGCATTCTTGACACTCAAAGAAAAAAATACGTCACCCAACATTAAGATCAGGTTTGAGAGCAGGACATCAGGTCGCTTAAATCTGAATACATTAGATTAGATTGCAAGAAGAAACTTAGTTTATATCATGATTTCACTGCACAATGCGTCATTAAAATAATAAGAAAATAAATTGCAATATGTAGCTATTACAATCTCATATGGCTATACAGACTGGCATAATGTCATCCACTCTGTCATCGGTTCCATCAGAAAAGAATTTTGCAAATGAGCAACATCAAATTACATCTTAAGCCAGAAGAGAAAATGTCTCTCACAGGAAGTCCAACAGCAACAAGGTGCAGAGAAAGGTTCAAAATAATCAGCGCCGCTATGGAATAGCATTGTTGATGTTTTCGAAGTACTTTGTTAATCAAAAGAAATGAAAATGTCACACCGGGCACCCGAAGAAAACCAACACTCTGCCTCCATTTTCCCATGGTCATCATTATTCTGTGGCAAAATTTGAGTAAAACTAGCAATTTATTAGCTGTACTGGGCTACTATTAAGCCTCAGTCACAAATCTGCATGATTGTGATGACAAAAATAAATCTCAACAGCAAAGTAGACAGATTGATCATTTTGATTTGGGTTTTATGTCTCATACCTACTAGACATACGAATACCCAGCTTGGCAGACGGGATTTTGAACTGTATGATCCAACGGCTTATGTTCGAGGATATCAAACAGAGAAATTGTGTTAAATCTTGCAGCAAAATGTATTAATCACAAACATGTACATCCCATGCATAATTAATTTAGAAATCGAGAAAAATCAGAAAATTACATTGGGCGCAGTCGAAACAGATAATTAAATAAAATAATGCACACGCTATTAGTATTCAGGAACGGTTTGCATCATTGTAAATTTTTAAATAACGGATTGCACAAAATATATTATCATATCGTTTCGCAACTCGAAGATAATTTTTTTAAATAAGATAAATTTTGCCTATATTACACCATAACAAAGAAAAGAGTAGTGCTTATATGAGGCAAAAGCCAGCATATGTCATGATTCTGCTGTACAGCATTATACTTGGTGCAACTGAACAATTGTTTGTGCTGTATACAGTTATTTAGTGATGCCCAAACACATATCTCAATTATCCAGAGTCACAAAATGTCAAGCATGGGTACATACTTCAAGATTGAACTCTCAAGTTGTACTGGGGTACGGTAGCAAAATGCTGATCAAAGTATCAATATTCCAACAATAACTTCAAATATCCGTTTTTAAATTTATTGCACGATGAGCTTCTGATATCAGTCAGGAATGTTATTGCCATACTTCATTGTCAATGCAATACATTAGATCCCATTATTTTAATCGAGTTAGCTCCACCTGCATTTGTGGGGGTTGGAGTATGGTAAACATTATAGCCACTAATATCAATATTAGTATTTGGATCTGACTTCTGACCAGGCTATAACCAAGTCTAGGCGGCATAGTTGGTTGAATTGAACAACGTCACACAGATTACTTATAGCTGTAGTTTAGTCGGAATATTCGTTAATTTCTATCAAAAATAAAAAGATTAAGGGTAAAGACTACAAGCAATGTCCATCCAGAATTAGGCTTCCGTTAGACTTCACTCATGAACCGGGCGATCAGTAAGTGTATCTCATCAAGCGTGGGCCACCGATGGAACGTGATCCAACGGCGACGCATGCAAAACAAAACGAATTCATTTCATATTATCTCTGACTGGGGAACGCTTCGTGGTTGCATAAAAGGACGCCAGACCAGTGTACGCAGAATAAATAGACTATCGTTAAAACAAAAACGCAATCAGACAAGTTTTAGGATCCGTGATCATGATCAGCAACGCCCAAACTCCGTAGCAATCGGCGCGCAGGCACGGCAATATTTACTGCTGTACATGACCACCCAGTCACCACAATACGATTGGCATAAGAGATCGAAAATAAGACAAATAATTACTACTACATACAATGCAGGATATGTATCATAACAGGATAAATCCTTCCGCCAACACAAGAAAAAAAATTAACCAGGAGGGGGCGACTAAGAGCAGAAAACGTTGTCACGGTAACAGAGTCAGAAATGGATCGACTGAAGGCGAGTTAGTTAGAGCTACTGCTATGGAGTTAGGAGAGGGATCTACTGACAGAATTATTGCACAAACAGTCTAATGAGGCAGATGTGAAATCAATTTTAGCAATAGACAACTACATGTTTGCGTAAATCATGTTTAAGCCTCGTATTGAATACATATAGCCATACTAGATGTGCTACTACTAAGTTAGGTACCGGTACCTTTCCAAGCAGATTTGATTTGCAAAGACACTAATTGCGAGAAGTTCCTTTTTTTAGAGTGTCCAAAATTTGACAGGAAATTATTATTTTTTCCGGATAAAGCACAAGGCCCAAAAACAATCGAACAATTGTGCTATTGCTTAGCTGGTTTGACAATATACAGATTAGCAGGCCTATAACGGTTACCGTGCCGGTAGCCCATAATATCAATAACCCAAAATGATCTTCACAGGCGGTCAAGTGATGTATCTTCAAATGTTATATATATATATATATATACCGTTATATTTAAATTTTTTCTTTTGATGACAGCCATAGAGTATATCTCAGGCCTAGATAATTGCCAGGATGGCATGAAAGTTGCTTAGTGAGTGAATTTTCTGCTCATATATTATTATAACTAATTTATTTTCATACCGGTATGAGTTCATTAATCTTTCTATAGTCAGTGGTTTTCCGCTTTTACCTGAATATGGTATATTAATAAGCGTAAAAAATCTCAAAAGATACGCAAAAGCAGGTCACATGATTAGGCTATTTTAGGCACTGAAATCCCATTTACCAAGAATGTCTCGATTTGATTAGTATGATGATGATGTACAATAAGAAAATTTTTAGAATTTTTACTGATTATATTGCATAGTTTTATGAATATTGGTTGTGTTATTTTATATACAAAAATGCCATTATTTTGTTCATTTTGTCGTCGGGTAGTATTTCGTCCACAGTGGGAGAATTTGTCCTCTGGGGGGCACTTTGTCGTACAACAACACAGGTACGGCCTAAACTTTATTTCTCCAACTATCTGATTCCATAAATGAACTAAACCATGAATAAGCCACCACGACAACGCATCTTGGAAATATTCATATTTTTAACAAAACTACATGCACCAAAAAAACATGTTTTTTGTTCTATGGTTTTCGAAAGAAAGACAATTGAACAATCAGTGGCGTACTTAGAACCTTGAAACAGAGAAGGGCCCAAAATTTGAAAAATTCCCAAAGGGAAATTGTGATGTCATAATCATGCACTACAGTCTGCAAAATTTTCCTAAAAATCGTTTTTGTATATAATCACAAGACGCCAAAAAATCATGGCGGTGGTGTGAAACTTTTTTTGACTTTTTTACTTTTCCTCATTTATTGAACAAATTGAAGAATTACATTCTTACTCAGTTCGATTCGATAGATTGCTGTTCAAACAAAGCTTTGTGTAAACTTATACAAGGTGATCTGACTTATCCAAATAAAGATTCGGATGAGTTGTAACCAGCAATATTGAATGTATCAATCCCAGGTCATTTAAACCTCGCTATTCAGGCTGCATTATTGAAGTAGAATAATGTAAAGTCCGAGGCTTAGGATGTTTGAATCTTTTTTTGACGATAAAAATTCAATAATAAAATTCTACTAAGAAGGACCTGGTCATCAAGGTGAGATTTTACTTCGAATACTATGGAAACAACTATTGAGTTGCGAATAAGTTTCTTTCTTGGGTTGTAGTAGATTTCGCAGTGTCCCAGTATACTAACATATACTTGGTAGGGTAGGATTTCATTTTATCCTGCGAGATAAGACAGCTGGGAATTTACAGATATTAGATGGCAAACTTATTCTTAGATTGTGAGACCTGTTCTAACTATATTTTTCTGAGAATCTTCAACCGATATTTATCATTAATTCTGTATTTTAGTTTTGGTTAGTGAGCCATAAATGAAACGCATTTCCATTTACTAACAATAGTTCTAACAAAAGCTTTTTCATTTTTTTTATGCGTAAACTGCGAATGCCACTAGCTTGTACTCGAGATATGAGCCAAATAGAATATATTTCTACTAACTGTGTGCCGATGATAGATCTGTCTTCAGTAGTGTAGTCTATTTGTCGCCCACACCTGTTTATTCCTATATTTTCATAAATATTTTTCTGTTGTTTTTGTTGCTGTTGTTATCCGTCCTTTATTTGTTTGCGTAACATTGTGAATATTCTGTTATCCTAGCTAGAGAGCTATGCTGGATGGCTCATCGATTTTTTTTTTAATTTTCACTAATTTATCGAATAAATAAAGTACACATAGAAAAAAGTATTGAATGAATAAATTGCATTTTGACAAAACATTAAATGCATAAAATGCTCATGAACAAAGCATTAAATAAATAAAATTGATATACAGAAAACGACATAGTTTATTTCTATTCTTCTGTTGATACAATTAAGATTTCATAAAGAGTTAAAAAAGTGTTAGGATAACTTCCGAATATAATTTGGAAGAGAGTAAGCAACACACTTCTCTTCTCTTACCTAAACATGCATTCGCTTACCTCAAAAAGACGAAATATTAATGCATAAAACAACATAATTAGATTATATCATTGGAATATTGATTTTATTAGACATGGGCCATTGTTGCACAAAGTCCATTTTTTGTTCACCCAGAGCAGATACAACTCGGTGGACATAATTTTAGTGGTCTGGTATTCTTTGGGTTGCTGCACCACATTTTGTGATCAGTCTTTGACATTAATTGAATTGTTAAAAAAATTCCTAAAGTGTCATTTCGTGATGTGATACACTATGCTGCCTGTTTGTTTGTTCAGTTTGATTCGATAGATTACTGTTCAAACAAAGCTTTGTGTAGACTTATACAATATGATCTGACTTATCCAAATAAAGATTCGGATGAGTTGTAACTAGATAAATGGAATATATCAATTCTAGGTAATTTAAACCTCGATTTTGAACTATCCCAGTATACTAGCATACAAATGGTAGGATAGGATTGCATTTTATCGTGCAGGAGAGGACAGATGACAATAGGTGACAATATGGAAATATCAGATGGAAAACTTACATGTAGATTGTGAGACCTGTTCTAACTGTATTTTTTTAATCTTCAACCTTTTTTTAATTATTTCTGTATTTTAGTTTTGGTTAGTGAGCCATAAATGAACCACATTTCCAATTACTAAGAATATTCTTCACAAAAGGTTCTTCACTTTTTTGTACGTGAACTGCGAATGCTACTAGCCTGTATTCGAGATATGAGCCAAATAGAATATATATCTACTAAACGTGTGCCGTCGATAGATCTCTCTGCGGTAGTGTAGTCTATTTGTGGCCAACGCTTGTTTATTCATATATTTTCGTATATATATTTTTCTGTTGTTGTTTGAAACATTGAAAATATTCTGATTTCCCTTCCTTTTTATATAAATTGTGCAACTATGTTGTTGTCAGCATATGTGTGTCTATATGTACCAATACATTCATTTCCCGTTATTTACCGTATATCTATGTGTGGTCACTGGTCATTGTTATCCGTCCCTTATCTGTTAGTTGATTCAATCTGAGGTTTTGTCCACTCACCCGATTCTTCTTAAATATCATTTTTAAATACTATTGTCAGGAGAGGAGAAGGTCAAAAATAAATCTATCTATTTTACTAGCTTAGTTCTTTGGTTATGAAAAGAAAAGTCTGGGCAGTATTCCACGTTTAATAACTTACAACAAACAAGCAACAAACATCAAATATGGAACGTGAAATTGTGATGGATCAGAATGCTCACAATGCAGAAATAATGAGGAACCTTAACAGGTTCGATTGGCTGATTTCATTTTGTTTTCTACTGTATTGTGCTCATGGTTGCTACTGTCAGATAGGTCCGTTTATTTTCAAGTTGAATCTGATTTTCTTTGAGATTTGAATGGAAATATTTTCATAACAGCCATTGATTTATTGACCAGAAATCGAATAACAATATATTCCGCTAAATTTTTGTTGAAAAAACATTTGTCGAATCCTGCAATATTCCAATCAAAAGGATCGAACATCTACTTGATTTGATTCTTCATTCAACATATCCCTACGTCCAGTTAAATTCATTCCTTTTACTTATTGTTGTCACGTCCAGATTCATTCATTTTTGAATCGGACCTTTATCATATCCTATCAAATCCGAATCTGATTCTACTCAAGGAGTTCACGATAATTTCTAATAAAATGTAGCCCTGTAGGTAGGGCTTAAGAATAGTCCTAACGTATTTCCTGTGTGTCGTGAGAGGCAACTAAAACGAAAAAAAGTGGTAGATGGTTTCAGTATGGCCAGGGGCAGATACCATTGCACTTCACCAAAGCAGTTCAGTTCCACTTGCAATGTTTACCCAAAAAAAAGGTTTCAAGTGTGTCAAGACAATGCATTTTGTGCAAAACCTACTTTTGTGTTGAGGATGAATTCGCTTTTTTTCAGTTTTCGCAAAGACAAGATTCATTGTGATTTCACAATAAAAGTTGGATCCGAAGAAATGCCGGTTCATAGAAACGTACTCTCAGCTGGGTCGGATTACTTCAAGGCAATGCTAGCTCATGATGTGAGGATATTTATGTTTGTTTTGGTTGTGCTATACCGATTGTTAATTTTTTTACATTCATGCATTTGGGTTATAATCTTGGATTTGGGCCAAGATCGATATGGGCTTCAAAAGATCTTAGTGTATTTCCTGCATTTCAGAAAAGGTGACTAAATGAAATCAAAGTAGCGGTAGAGGTTTTATCATTGCCCTGGGAAGATACCACTACAATTTACCATATTGGTTTTGTTCTGTACTTGCTGGTATTTTATCTTGTAGTAGCTCTTTGTCATTTGAGTGGTCGTTATCTGGCTCTTTTTTGGCCCTGCTTTCCTTGTTGGGAGAAAATTTATATTAAAAAAGTCTGAGTTATTACACTACGTGTTGAGTAGAATGGGATGGATTAACAAGCTGGACATGCCAGGACTTGAACTTGAGCTATTCAACCAGCAAGGATTGAATATCACATGAAAAATTTTTCATTCAACTATTTCTTTGAACAGATATCTCAACTTGTAAACTTGAATTGCATGGATGAACCGTGAATGCATAATGCTATTTCGAGTTGGTATTATTATTTCTTTCCAGACAAAAGAGAGTCAATCCGGCGTTGTTATCATAAAAGAATGCAATCCAGTTTGTGTCACGAAATGTGTTGATTTTATTTACACTGGGACAGGATCTGTATCGAATGAAAATCGTCAAGAATTAATGAGAGTTGCTCACATGATGCAATTACAAAGTAAGAAATATTTGTAGGATTGTCTTTATAGTATAGTTGGAAGGGTATTCAAAATGTATTGTAAAAATAAAAATAATGTTCCAACATCTTAGTAGATATTCGACCATATTTTGTCTATTTTGGAACAAAATCATGATTCATGTCTAATTTTGCAACATAAAATTTTACATTTATCATGTTTCCATTACCAAATGATTCAATTTGATCAGAAAATGGAATCCCTCCTAATCTAAATTCCTTAATATTAGACTATATAATGATATACCTAATATTCAAAATTTTTTATTTAAATTAAAGAAGGTATTCGTACTTAACAAATTGATGGTGGTGATTTTACTTAACTGAGTGACCAATAACTGGGACTGTCCTATAAATGACCCTATTTTGTAACAGAAATGAGCGACAGAAAGCTGGATATTATGTTGAAAAATCAGACGCACATTTTCAAGCCGCTAAGTTGACCGCACACGACCTACCCTACTTTACTATAACAGACTGGCAGAATGCTAGCTCCGCTGCTACATAGACACCCGAAAAAATAGTTCCATCAAAAGAAAATTCTGCAGATTGACTATTTTTCATGATATGTATCTGTGTCAAAGACCAGCAACAGTACAGTACAAAGTTTGGTTTGAATCTTCAAATTTACGATTATTTCTAGGTACGATAAAATTTTCATACCGTATTTACCACTCGTATACATGACTAAAAGCGTAAAGTATTTCTTTCTGAGTATCTGGCAGCAACCAAACTGCATAAACACAGCTCAAAAAAATAGATATGAGCATTTCAGACATCCAAAGAAAATCGGGATTCTGTCAACCTATAATATAATACAAAAGTGTGATTCAGGGCATGTTTGGCAGCAAAACCATAATTTATGTCAAAATTGTTAACGACAAATTCCTATGTCGTGATGACTCTTTAGTCCATTCCCACCACTCAACTCGAGGTTTAATAACGAACCAGAACGCATACATTTTTTTCAACAACAATAACCCTGTTCATCTATAAGTGACTGTTTTAATAAGAGAGTACCGGTACTTAGAATGCAGACTTTAAAATTGCCCCAACATATCTCCCGTGTGCCGTGAGAGGCAGCTATATGGAAACAAATGAGCAGGACTGGTAGATGGTTCTACCCAAGTCAGACAACACTCACTGCACTTTATTATAGCCGTTCAGTTAATGGAAACTGATTCCACCCTTGCTTACTGTACATTTTAATGAAAAAACATTTATTTCAGGGCTCTGCGATGGAATTGCTCTCTTCTTAGAGAAAGATTTGAATTCAGAATCGTTTGTTTCGATCAAACGAATCGCGAAAATGTTCGATTGTCAGAAGTTGCAGGATCATTGTAATGAATATGCTTTGGAAAACTTACGCTCAATTGTTCTAACTCAAGATTTCAAACATCTCGACATGGAAGATATTTCTTATATGATAAGAGCTGAGAAAGCAAAGGTAATGACAGAGATGGTTTCAAATAATTAGGAAAAGTTGACTTGTTGAGATTTATCTTTGATTCCTAAATGTGTTGCTTCCACTAATGGCAACAAACATGTAAAGGTATTTTGCCGATGCATTGTGTTAGGTACTGGTAACAAAATAAAAAGGAATTTCTTTCGGTCGAGGCAATGAAAATTGTAGCTTCATAGCCGCAAAGACCAAATCTAAGTATCAGCTGCGCTCGTTTAGAACAACGAAACCAGAAAAACACAATCTACATAAACGTGTGTTGCAGGCATGAAGCGTTTGATTTCATAATTATGACATCTTGTGACACAAAATCGATATGAATTTTTTCGGTTTTCTAACAAGACTCGTGTGTTTTTCATGAAATCCCCAACAGTCTAAGACATGCTTTTGATTCCATTTTTGTTTTTATTTTCTTCATAGTAATTCATTTGACCCTTCTTTGCATCTTCAGTCTCAGAAAATACTTTGAAAGCTTGTTTGAATAATTTCATTCTATTGTAAGTCATAACATTGTTCTTTGTTTCCAGGCATCTGTTGCTGACAAATGCAAAGCATTAATAATCTGGACTCAACATGAACCAGACGATCGTGCCAAATTCTTTGAAGAAAACTTTCAAATTTTGGATTTGTCAAAACTTGGATTCGAATATGCGAAATATCTTGTGGAGAGTGAGGTAGATATAGTATCAATCTGGCAACATATTTAAATTTTTTGGGCAAAATCTTCACCCTCGACTTGGAGATAAGAACCAAGAGTATGGGTTAATCACATGAAGAACCACGTCTTCTCATGCAGATACCACTTCCGAGATGAGAATTGAGTTTTTGTATCAAGTTATTTACTAGTTTTTCCTGTGCATGGCATTGGTAGGTGGAGGAGGCCATAACCAGTGATTGATTACGTGAATCCCCATTGGCCAGTGAGGATTCCAGCAGTCCTCTCGCAACTGGATTGTAACTTGCACCATAGACGATTAGAAATGAGTAGGTTGGAAAGTTTAACCAACATTTAACCGATTTAACTGACAGACACAGCTAAATTTTTTGGATTCTGTGTTGATTTGTCTGATAGGCGAGAATTGAGTTTGTTCCACAGTGTGCAATTAACAATGTTCATAATTTTCACCAGTAAGGAGATTCAATTGAGAACGCTGTATTTTTCAGTTTTCATATTTTAAATTTTTTCTATTGGGGCTTTAACTTTTTTTCTAGAATTGTTGAGTGTATCTAGATATTTTAAATTGAATGTTCTCTGATATTCTTCCAATAATAAAGTGAACATTAACAATAAAAAAATTGTCAATTTTTTCAAGTCTCTCGTATCCAACTCCCTACTCAGTGTCAAACTGCTCTTCTCAACAGTCATCAACAGAGCCATTAAAGCTTCAAAGCAAGGTATGATGTAAATTTGACATATCTGCCTTGGGTGATGGTGAAAGCATCTTCTCTTTATTTGTTCAGTTGCCTTTTACGACATGAAAGGAATATGTTATGCGATTCAGAATTCCCGTAATAATTCACAATTTGTTCAAATTTGATACATTCCATTGCCACTCTGTAAATATGTCATTCAGTGTATAAGATCGGAATTTTTGTTGTTTCGTTTATTTTCAAGTTATCTTTGAAGCCCCTCTATGAACTCCTATCATTGCATATATCAAAAAACTGTTGCTAAGTATAATATAGTTAGTTTACCAGCACCCAGAACTTTCCCTCTTACATATTGTGCTTTGTGTGTGCAAGACTAAAATTTTGTCATCCGCAGTTAGAGATAGGAAAATAAGGATTGTAGCTTTTTGGGATCAGTTATGAGTCAAAACCGACAATCAAAACTAATTATAATATTGATATATTTGCCAGCTATCAGAACTTCCTTATTACATTTGCAGACTGTGACTGTTGTAAACCCCTAACTAACCGGGCCTATTCTCTACATGAACATTTATAGTAAGTTAGGTTAAACTTGTTCCATTGTCTCTCTAGTTAGCGTCTGACGGTAGACCTTTCCTTACCCTCTTATGCGAATCATGATAATAAATTATACAAAAATGTTATCACGAATACCAAAACGTTTGGCAATTGACAAAAGAACAACATTTCATTTCAAATCGAAGAAACAACCTCACCACACCAGCAGAGACTCTGCACTTAAGTGAATATCTCAACAATACATGAGTCTTGAAGCAGTCTTTAAGCTAGTTCATATTTGATTGATTTCTAATAAAATCTCAACTACTAAAACTTACATTCTTATATTTTAGTGGTTGCTGTCTTTGATAAAACTTCCAATTCAATCCATGGTTTCAACCCTGATCTAAAGACTTGGAAAAAAATGGCGGTGGGTGTAATATATATCATTTATAACACTTTTTTTTTGCAATTACTTATCAGCAGTGTTGATCGTGTCCAGTCTGACAAAATTTTGTTACAATAATATTTGCAAACGTCACATTACAATAACATTGAGTTAGAACAGCATAAGTGCATTTTTTGCTGCATATGGTTAGGAAAAGACTTGTATCCGTTTCTGACCGGTGTCTGCTAGAGAAATCATGGTTCTGTTATTGTTTCTTCATAATTGGCAACATTTGTCAATCCTTCAGATAAAAAGATCGAAGAAGGTCATGATATGCCTTGTTGGTATGTGAGTGTTTTTTTGCAAATTTGAAATAGAATGTTTGTGTTGTGAAGGAATTCTAAATAAGAATTCATTATTAATAGAATGACGGACATGTCAGATACATAAGGTAGATATATGAAAAATCTGTATGACAATACGTGGCACTGCTTCCTCTTCAAGTTCACTTTCCTCTTCCTCATTATGTTGACCCAGACCCTCACTCCTTGCAAGTAATTTGTTTTATCCTATGATTTCCATTCATAATTCAGAATGTGTCCAATGATATTTCTGCTCAACAATTTTTTGCTGTTGTTCTTCATGATGACATATATGTTCTTGGATATACCAGGGAAAGTCATTGTTTAAGAAATTATTCTGATTCTCCATCAACCTGGGAAAGACTTCCTGATCGGAAAACCAATGGAAGATTGAGAGCTGTAACGTTAAAAGGTATGTTTGCAAAACATGTTTACTTAGGCAGCAATGCTCTGTGCTCACGCATGGCTACCATGTAGGGGATGCATCCCCACCATCTTCTGAAACTGGAAAATATATTAAAATTACAGAAACTTCAAAAATTACATACATTCCAAGGCCACGACATTATTACATAGTTAGATGGTTTATTTTACAATGTGTAATCATGAATGTAACACATTTTTAAAGTTTCAATTATGATACCACACACAAAATTATTGAAATTATAAACACAATGCATACAAGACCTTGAAGGGTCACCGAGGCTTCTGACCCACATGTTGGCGCCACATTAGCTGATGATGCGACCAACCACTGAGAGGTGAAATTTCCACCCCTTTTCTCAATGATCCATTGCAACATTTCCAATAAGAATTTCTAAATAAGAAAGTGTCACGTCAAGTTAACTAGAAGTTTGAAAAAATAGGAATGGAAAAAATGCTTGGTTGACGTTTCAAGCTAGCAGGAAATTCAACCTAGATTTATGTGATGGCATATGTAATATCCAATAAAAAACTCCAAGAGTCCATTATCAATCTCTTTTAGAACACATGGTTCACGTTGCAAGTTTTGATCCTTCATTTTTACATTCTCGTTTTTTTATTTGACAGTAAAGTAATATAGCTCACTGCAGGCTGTAACTTTTATTCAAATTGCACTTGAATGTGCCGACGAAGATCTGAAAATAAGCTTGCTCTCACATTCCTTCAAATAGATATTTATCAGTGGAATAATCGAAATCTGTGGGATAATTCACAGGTATGATATACGCTTTCGACGACTGTAGTCTATCAAGCTCTATTGTTGAAAAGTTTGATCCTTCTATGAACTCCTGGAATCAAGTTACCAACAAACCTGTGCCTGCCTGGGGATGTGCTGTTGTTGCGACAAAAGGTATTTAATCGGATAAAACTTAGTTGGTTGAGGTTACCTCAGCCTATATAAGAGTGAACTTCAATGAAAAAATCTATGAATTTTGTCACCGAAAGTAGAAAATAAAAAATAAACATTCATATTATTATATTTAATAGCTTTCAATAAAGAAATAAAACATTTAGAAAGTTAAAATACAAAAACAATTGTCAGGCTTCACCTTTTCAACTTCAGTCATTTCTGCACTCAAAAGGGATAGCAACTGAATATGACATGGTACAAATGCATGACCAGCCTGGATATTTTTGTGTAAATTGTGAACATTGATCGCTGGTGAGATCTGTCAATTGATTCGGATCACAATAATCAAAATTCGTGATTTTGACTATAAGCAAAAAAGTTCTCTTTTTCCATAGTGATGGTTGTTCTCTTGCGTGATGGATATAAATATTTCGTCAATTTATTTTCTATTAAATTCTACTTTAGATTACATTTACTGCATCGGTGGATATAGTGGCGGACAGAGTTCACTTAGAAATAATCTGCGGCTTGATCCAAATATTCTAGGATGGCGCACAATGCCTGATATGCCATCTGGAAGATACTTTGCATCTGCTGTGGAGTTGAATGACAAGATCTATGTGTTAGGTACGTCTGAAATAATTCAACCATTACTTAGATATGAGGGAAATATTCAGCAGAAAGTTTAGGTATTATAATTTTGAAAATGAAATAAATATTGCTGTGGAAAGGAATTTCCTTAAGTGGAAGTCACCATCTTGCCTGGGACTCGTTACTGGTGAAATTGAACATCCTGATTTTCATACCTACAATCTAATACATTACGGGGAGTGTAAATTTGGTTTTCATAGTTTTTGCATTATTTGTTATCTGAATCTACATTATACAGGAATACCACAAGCATCCATTGATAGTCAGACAGGAAACATATAGTTAAGGTTCTAAATATGCAACCGATCGATCATACATAATATCTTGTTTTTTCGAATTCAAATTTTCTGTTAATTTCAAGTTTTATATTCTATATCATATTCTTTATAAAATATATAACTAACTTCCAATCAATGCATTTGACCAAATATAAGATGGTTCAGGGGTGAACAAAAACATGCACAGTCTGTAGGATCCTTGAACTCCTTATCCCCCAAAAGTTTGCACCCACATGCTCGGCTACAATCTTTTTTGTTCATTAGACACATTATTACACTTTCAGTCAATTGGTGGGCAGGAAATTAGGAGCCGGACGGAGAATCTATGTTAAGATCTACTATTTGTTTTCCAATGTAATAACCATTGTGCCGGTGTTGAACTCAAGATGGTTGTAATTTTTTTGACTTTAAAACTTGGCCAGCAAAACAAACCGAGTCCAATCCAAGTATTTCGTCTCCTTCGTACGAAAAATCAGTTTGTTAAACACATTAAGTATGGGCCATTGATGATGTATTGCAAATACTCAACAAAATAATATTATTGACTGGGCTAGTTTCTGTAGTAAGATCTTTATTGCAGCCTGGTACAACGAGAATATTTTATTATAGTTTTTATTTATATCTAACAAATAACATACATAGGTGGAACCCCGTTGTGCAACCCTCTTGCTACTGCAGTCTGTTTTGATATCGCTTCAGAAACCTGGACATCAATTGGCAACATGAATCATGCAAGATATAGTCTGGGTTCCTGTGTTGTCAGAGACAAAATATACGTGATTGGAGGGTGAGTTCTTTTTAATTAAATTTACTCAAAGTTAGGTTTTATGTTGATATCCTTGAAACCACTGAATCACTTAGAGCTACTACAGTTAAATGAAATCCTTGATTTATATAACAATTGAAGTTGAAAACTCCATTCAATGTTAGTTAGTTAGTTTGATCAGTCTTCCTAATTTTTTGCATTTTAAAAAATTATGATAATGATTAATTATTTGTACAAAAACATACAATCTCATTGTGCAAAAGATGTGAGTTTTTTAAACTGGTCATGTCATGGATGGGGAGACAAGAGTTATATGATGTTACATAAATAATAACTTTGAAAAAAACTTAAAACTCTTAAAAAAAAACATCAACGCTAAACTTAATACTTTGTGACATGAGAACATATTATCATATGTATGCTTAATATCATCTCAATTAGTACATGCCATCCACTCAACCCAGAGGTCAAGCAAACCAAAGCTTTCCCGCAAATCTCTTTGCTTAAAAGTGTCGGCTCGAATAAGGCCCCACTCAGGTTTATTTACTGAATGAGTGGCTGTAAAAATTTATATCTTTGTGACTTCACTCACATCAGAATCTGGATGGTAAGGAAACAAGGATTGGTGGTTGGTTTATCGGTATTACAACATATCACAGACATTTTTTTAGTAGAAATTCACGCTAAACAAGACAGAACCCAAAAAAACCAACCAATATGGAAAGAAGCTACACAGATTGTAAAATCCAGTAACTGCATCTCAAGCTCATAACATAGCTTGTAATCGAAAGATGCAAGGCTGTGCCATTACCGTATAAACATGATATCAAGCGCGAGAACCACCTTTTTTCTCATTTCTGATACATATCGCTCGATAATCTGTTTGTTCTATTTTATCATGGCAGGAATAGTAGTAATATCACCATTGAAAACACCATTGAAGAATATGACTTGGTGCAGAACATGTGGAATGTTGTAGGTTCAATTACTGGAAAATCCACCGACCCGGAAGCTTCAATTGCTTTGAGTTCACCTACTTAATGGATTCACATTATCTAATCACAATGTAAAGAACAATGTCCGTTTTTTATTCCCATCATCCCAGGATTTATTTTTCTGTCATCACATGACTCATGAAAATTTCTTCAAAATTGAAACTTGTGTATAAAATGTAACAAATTGTGTGATCTATTTTTTTATTGCCGCTTATTCGGGTGGATCACCCTGAACAAGGCCCTGTAGCAGAAGTCACTTTTGAGCGAACAGAGTTGGTTCACCCAGGCTAATTTGCCATATATCTTTCATGTACATCTGCCAAAATTTTGGAAGTGCACTACAAGAAAAGTGTTGTAGTGTTTTTAGAATCCTACCTTGTCCACAAGAATCAAAACGGTATAAATGTTAAAGAAAACTACATGTTTTCGATGACTTATCTTCATGTTTTTGCTTATATTGTGTGCCAGGGTGGAAGAATCTTGCCTTTCTTCGGGTGTCTGGTATGTTTCTTTGGGTGGACAAAAAAGCTTCAAAACCATCAACACACTACTGTTTCCTAGCTGTATTGATGATTCTGAACCTTCCGAACCTCGAATGTCGAAAAGATACAATTTATTTTTCTGGCAAGAGATATTATGAACTATTATCCATTTATGAATTTTCTTCCGATCAAACCCGTATTTTTCGGGTATCTGAGTAGCTGCCATTTTGGTTTGTGCCTCATCTATTTAAGGATGCCCTGTTAGCTCAATAGGTAAGGGGTTATGCTTAGATCTACACATCTCTGATCGTCCCGATCATGTGGGGGTTGATGATTATATGCTAGACGCCTCGCCAGTGCACGATGTTTCACAAAAGCACTGCTTATGGCTGCCTCCTCCGATTAAGTCCACACACAGTGAAGGAGGAGACACATGATTAGCCAAAATATTTAACCCCGATTCAGAACTGGTATCTGCACCAGAGGCTGTGGTTTGCCATACGATTCGGTTGTATTCTTCCCTTTCCTGCAGGATAACAATGAAATCCTATTTTATTTCCTACATGTAATTATTTGTTAATTGAATATCTTTTACTGTAGTGTTAGTTAGATAGCTTAAGTCATCTTTACATTTATATAGAGCAGCATTTTATTACATAGTTTGCTTTTCAATGGTTGCACTGAGTCTGTACCTATATTTTGTTATGATGAACCATTGAACAACTCTTTAGAAGGGTATAGAATTTACTATTTCGCAGTGAACTCTAAAAATATTAGTTACAAACCATTCATGATTGATCATAATAATGCAGAATAATTGTATATATTGAACTCTGGTCATTTCTGTTATATCTAAATTTATTTCTTTCCATCTACTGCAGTGATATCATTTCAATTTCATGTTTTTAATGAAATAATTTATTATATCAAGCATGAGCCATAGCTGTGTTGTGCTTTGGTCCGCTTTTCACTCAAAATTAAAAATATATGCATGTTTGTATGTGTTTTATAACTATTTTTTCAGTCTCTTATGCCAGAAAAAATATAAATTCTGAACGGCAGCATTTGGTTATTTTATGCGTTATTTGGTAAAGGACGCGTGAAACTTTCATGTCATAAACTTTGTTTGAGGTTTGACCCCCTTGTCAGAATTTCTGTTTGTGGGTGCTTTTTGCGTACTCCTTAATACTTTGTTGAAGACAAATTGTTTGGCATCTATCTTGGCTTGAAGGAGTTTTGAGGTTTGTCCAAGATGACCGGTAAAGAATTAAAATTGTTTATAGTGAGATATTCCTGGCGCAGATTTGTCATGGTTGGTGGAGGGAGCCATAACCTCAGTTGAAGTCCAACATGTGCACCAAATGATCACTCATCAAGCAGTCAACTCACCGACTTCAACCAATAGTCAATTTTATTTGTCGCCAACTACAGATGGTAGATGTTGGGAATAAAAGAAATGGGTCAAAATATGCCAACCAATGGCCACTCGAACAACTACAAGATATCGTACCAGCGAGCGCAAAACATCAAGAACGGCAATGGTGAAGTGCAGTGACTACTATCTGCCCTGTGAGAATATAAGATCATATACCACCTTCCCCATGACTGTTCCAAAGCCAGTGCTTGTAGAGCAAAACTTTAGCCAACACTTTGCTGTGTTGGGAACGAGCCACAGACGAAAACAGATTTCACAGCTGGCTACATCGCAAAAACCAGTTCTCAAAATTTGGACTAAAAATGGAATATTGTTTATAATTCATATCCTTCTGCAGAGCGCGTTTTCTTCTCTGATGAGCCACGCAACTACCCGTTTTTTTTTTCAAAAGACGAGGTTATAGAGTAGAGTAAAATTATCTCAGTTCTGACATGTATTATAAAATACCTTTTTGGCAGGATTCGAAAAAATTAAAAACTTAATGCATCGTCATCCTTACTTGAATAATAATTCTTTGCGAGAGCCTACTTATAAGACAGTTTCAGTCCCGGTAGGTGAGGTTGTTTATCCAAGACTACTACTCTTTCCAACAACTCTAAACCTGTCTGTTTAAAAGTGACTGCTGCTACAGGGCAATACATTCAAAGGTGTGGTTACATATAATAGTATTTGAGAGTCCTGGCAACAGTCTTCATACCACCACAGTCTTTATAACCAACCTTCATACCATCCCCATCGCAATTATAAACAGTTGATAAAAATCATAAATTTTTCGGTCACAAATGCAAATTGTACAAGAATGATAAAACATGGAGTTAATATGGCTTGATGACTTAAAAAAAAAGTACCTATTTAGCCCGGGAATAACTTCTGAAAATGTATTCAGAATTTTTCTCCTGTTAAAATTCACTTCAAGACCAGAAGCGGCTCCCAAAGGGAACTAACCAAACAAACTGAACTGTCACAGTGTAAAGTGCACCGAGTGGTATCTGGCCTGGGCAATGGTAGAACCATATACCACTTAGTTGCTTCCTTTTAGTTGCCTCTTACGACACATAGGACTATTCTAAAGCCCGTACAGAGCATGAAATTGAAATAGTAACAACGACAGGAAGTTTGTGACCTTTTTCAAGTGGAGTTGATGAAGTAACTGTTGACATTTTTTATTCAAACAATTTCATATTCAGCAGTTGCGATGAAAGATTATGACAATGAATATTTTTTTCATAGTCTTCAGGTATTTTGCATAAAAAGTGCTATTTCAGTCTACTTCATTGCAGTGCTAGTACTAATGTACTATTATATATTTCAATGCATATTTTTTTAATCAAAACTCTCCCAGATCAAGGTTGAAAAATAATACAGTGTCCCAAAACCATTTTGTACAAAAAGCTACAAGAGCGTAGAAACTAAGGAATACTCTAAATGTGGTTATTGACCAAAGTTTTAAAACCTTGCAAATCAACATATTCTGGAGAGGAATGTTTGTGGGAAATTCTCGAGTATAAAATAGTTTGTGTCACTGCAGAATTTACACACTACATGGATGTAACCAATCCCATGTATTGGTTAAAGGGATTTTAGATTGATAAATTTGTTAAAATGAGGCAAATACTAAAGTGTAAGTGGTGGTTGGAAAATATAAAGGTTCATTCTTAAAGTTTGAATTTTTTCTGCTTACAGCCCAGTAGCAGTTCTTTTTAGGAACTGCGGCTTGCAATACTCCGAGCGAATTCGGATAAAAAATTTCCGTAACGTAATACTAACATGGACAACTGATTCCATGACTACAAAAATAGGGGCTGTTTGAGAAATTAAAAAATAATTCATTTAATACACAAAAGCTTAGACGCAGTTAGAGAACAGCCTTTTGTCGACTTCGATTAATTGACTTGCAGAGAAACACAGGAGGAAAATTCTAAAGTCAATAACTTAAATATGGCCACAGGTCGGCAGATGGTTTTCTTCAGGGTGGCATAAACTTGGGTTTCTTCTGGTGTCCGAAATATCCATGTCATTTTCTTCCGATGGGCAAAAATGCTTCAAAACCATCAACACTGCGGTTTCGTAGCAGTATTGGTGATTTTGAAATTTTTTTTCACATTTGGGTACTGCCCAACACTCGAAAAGAGACATTTTAAACTTCTAGCCACAAATATATCATGAAAATTTCGCCCATTTTTTCGAGTGTCTGAGTAACAGGGAAGCTGGCATTCTGCCAGTCTGTCCACCACTATCCAGATCTCCAGCCTACATTCTCGTAACCGGGAATAGCATCCATTTCCACAGCTTCATTGTATCTTTCTTTCCTTTTCAACCTACGAATCGATTTTTGTTTCTGTCTGTCAAGAAATTCCTGCTGACTGCTCAATATTTCCATTTCTGATATTTTCTTGTAATGACTAAACCCATCATGAAGTAACAGTTCGCTATGACAGCTGTTTTTAATTTCTTCGCAATTTTCCAAAGTTAGTTTTGACATTACATATTTGCATATTGTTGTTTTTATTTCGCTTTTTATCGCATGATCGCACCATGATTTGCTGAACGATTGCAAGGTTGATTTCAAGGCTTCATCATCCCATCACCAGTCAATCAACTCGTTACTATACTCAAAATCGAATAAAATTAACGGTAACGCAGCCATGCATGAGTATTCGGGTCAGCCTTCAATTCTTTCAACGCTTAGTAGATCGTCAATAATCGCAGGGTCCTCAGACCCATTCCCGATGAGATATAAGATCCCAATCATGAATCGTACCTGACGATATACAAATCCAGTGCCCGAAACCGTAATGGCACAGACATCGAATTCATTTCTTCGTTTTTACAAGACGGCGACAAAACATCAATATCAAATTGATTTAGAGTTCGTATCGTTGCTTCTCTCATGTTGTCGGATGAAAGTTTTGCAAAATTAGCAAAATCGTGCTCTCCAATCAGTCTTTGAGCCGATTCTCTCATGATGTTGATGTCTAAACCACCAAGTGGTAGAAAATATCGATATGTCCTTTTCAAACAAGAACGGCAGGGTGAAAATCTTCTTTTACATATGGAATCTCATCTTGATCTAGCAATCGGTCCGAGATCTCGTATTTCATTCATTCCTCAAACTTATTGGTTGGTCATTAGCTTCAAATTCTTTTTTGTTTGAGATTCCATGCTATCTTCTGAAACATAGGTAAAAAATATCATTAATAACATCAGGGAGGAGTTTGCTCTAAGCAAGGTCGAAAATAGAGCTAAAAAGAGTCAATTAACGGCCACCCGAATGGCAATGAGCTACTACAAGATGTAGAACCAACAAATGTATTTTTACACAGACTCAAGTGCTCTGGTTTTCTTGTCGTCAACCAAAGTAATATGCCACGCACCATTTCTGCTATCGAAGCAAATATGCAATATTTCATAATAATTGTTTCTATAGAAGGTTAAAAATATGTATGAGAATTAAACTGATCATCAAAATCACTGTAAAATAACTGTGTTTATGGTTTTGATATTTCAGACAAAATCTTTTGTATGTCACAATGAAATTAACCTAACAATAGATGTTTTAAACAATAAAATTATAAGCACACATAATTTACATTTTTGCGTGCTCTCTGACTGTACAGCAGAATCATGACATGCCAATCAAATTTTATTATCAAGGCATGTGCGGAAGATGAATGACAAGATACATCAGTGGAACACAACATTTTTTTGGTACCTAGTCCGTACATTAGGGTTTCGCTTCAAATGCAATCGATCAAAATTATTAAGCCGTGTAGGTACAGGCTGCATGTTGTGAGAGATGATTGAAAGAAAGATAGAAGTGAAAACAGAATCTATCATCGCCCAGGACAGATAACAATAATTGCATTTCACCATAGTGGTTCATTTCTATTTCTGATGTTTTCCGCAAAGAGTGCAGTTGCCGGTAGCTCTGTGCTATTAAGTGGCTGTTCGCTGGTTCCTTTTAGGCACAGCGTCCAACCTTGCTCAAGGTAAATTTCAATAAAAAATGAAGTAGAAAACAGGATAAATATGAAAAGAATTGAATTTAGGATCTGAGAGAGCTACTCACCATTTTCATATTTTTCTGTTATCTTCCTCTCCTTTCTTGATCGCCAAAGTCCGTAAGCTGCATCCAAATTACTTCTGACATTTACAGAAATAACTTGTGAGATTCCACTCACACCTTTGTCTGTTCTAATGCATCTATCCAAGTTCACACCATCACAAATTCTTGGAATAAGTTGTTGAGCAGAGCTTCTAAGAAGACTCCACCACATTTGTGAAAATTTTGCTAGATTTATACGAGTTGCTACTCCATGCATAACCGTTATAGTCCCAGCCAAGATATACAACTTTGAAAGCAATTCGACGTGAATTGTACGCATAAAAGTTAAGCATATCTTTAATACCAGGGTATTTTATGCAAACTTTATCACATCCATGTTTAAATTTCATCCCAATTGTATCTTCATAACTGTGAATTTGCCTCTGCATTTGAATAACTTTATAAACAAGCTCTGAACGCCGCATATCAAACAGATGTTCAAAGTCGTACATAGATCTGTTGTATTTTATCTGTTTATCTGCTTCAGTGTTCTCAAGATCTGCATAGTTGCCTTTGTCTACATTCTTTTGACAATATTGAGTCCGTATAAATGATTGAACTCTGGGCTTTGACAGAAATTGGTGACATTTAAAAAAGAGATTTCTCATTGGTGTGTGTTATTATCTATAGACCTGTAAAGATGAAAAAAAAAATATTTAGCTTAAAATATATGATAACATAGATCAGTTTATTGCAAAACTTTTTTAAATTTTATACATTTTTACCAAGGTGAGCCCTAAAAAAGCTGACCCACTGGTGGGATAGCTCATATCTGTTGGATGCATTGAGACCAGAGGTTACTAGCATGAGGATCAAACGTGGGCCACGGTGGCGTGATGAAACCGACAATAGCTGCCGAACATAACACCTAGGGAATGGCATGGGTTCGGACCCCAATGAAGTTCAAGATTGATGAACGGAAAAGGCTTCAATAAGCAATTCATGCGGGGTGCCCTTGGGTGAGGCACTGTAACCCACAGTCTTGAGACTATAGTCAACAACCTCAATGGGTCTAGACGGGATGGAATAGCAAGACGCAAGAAATATTTCATAACCAGATATAATTGCAAACATTATTAATTGCATACCGTGAAATAAAAATTCATTTCATTTTATAAAAATTCGTGAAAAAAGTCATGTTGCTCAAAACCCAAAAAAACGTATCAGGTTTTGTAATCTCTCGCTAAAACAAACAAGAAAAAATAGTCATAAAAGTGAAAGTCAAATTCCCGCTCCTCCAAGTTAGGATTGGATTTTATTATATCCTATGCTGTATGGCAGAAGAAAGCTAAAAATATTGCTTAACCATAAGCCAAACCTCAACCTCACTTAATGTTTCATCAGCTTCACCAACCTCCAGATCCTTTATTTTTACAAACTTGATTTATTAATGGCGGTGTTATTTTTGCATCATACACAAAATATTTAATTGAATATCAAATCAATGCATCAAAATCAAATACATCACCCAAATCAATACATTACCCAAATTTTCATAGCTAGTCCATGTACATTTTATCAGGGTTCAAATTGATCAGTTGACCTAAGCTACAAGGGCTATAGCCTATTGTTGGAACAAATTTTTTGGTAGAAATTAACCAAGGTACGATTTGTATGTCAATCATTTCGCATACTCTTTCTTACCCAAAGCTTTGGGGATACGCTATATCCTGTGAGAGATGATTATGTGCAAGAGGTCAGCTTGACGCCTTGTCGGTGCATGGTTGTTCAGGTAAGCACTTCTTTCGGCTTCCTCCACCAACCATGTCCATGCACAAAGAAAATGAGTGAAAATGCCCAGCTTAAACCTTTACCCCGGATTCAGAGCTGGTGTCTGCACAAGAGGTCATGGTTCGCCACATGGTTAAGCCGTATTCTCGGCTTTCCTCTCCCGTAGGATAAAAGTGAATTCCTATCCATTGAGCTAGCAAAGCTTACCCAAAGCTTTGGGGATACGCTATATCCTGTGAGAGATGATTATGTGCAAGAGGTCAGCTTGACGCCTTGTCAGTGCATGGTTGTTCAGGTAAGCACTTCTTTCGGCTTCCTCCACCAACCATGTCCATGCGCAAAGAAAATGAGTGAAAATGCCCAGCTTAAACCTTTACCCCGGATTCAGAGCTGGTGTCTGCACAAGAGGTCATGGTTCGCCACATGGTTAAGCCGTATTCTCGGCTTTCCTCTCCCGCAGGATAAAAGTGAATTCCTATCCATTGAGCTAGCACAGTAGGTACCGCAGCCTGGTAACGTTAGCACTGAGCAGGCTACCCGAAGATAAAAGATAAATAAAATGCAATACCTTCCCTGAATTTTTGGTATTTGAAAATAGGGAATACTGAAAAAATTCATAAAAATATATACATGCACAACTGTAACATCAGAACAAAAACAAAACCACCACCCTGTGCAGTGTGGAGAGACCATTTCCAAATCGAAACACCCGCATCGAGTTTCTGCGTTTCAAATACTGGTACTCATTTACAAAAAAAAAAGAAATACACTCCATTTTACTGAATTTAGTGAGAAATGTCCTGCAATGAAAGCTTTGATTGTCGTTAAATAAATACCAAAGACATACAATAGCACCGGTACTCGTACGCCGAGTGCGGCAGAGAGCGTGGTCAACAAGCTGAATTAACTATTACAGTCTAAATCTTGCCCCTGGTCACGTGAGTGGCATCTTTCCTACGCCATTGGCATTGAATAAATGCCTCGTGTAATTTTAATGACAAATAAACAAACGACAAGAACTATGTAAGAAAAACACTTTTATGAAACTTTACATAAATTTGTACGTAAATTAAATTACATTTGTTCATGTTTTAATATTATTCTGCGAATGTCATGCTTCAATGGAGCCAATAAAACTTCCGCTTTTATAAAGGTTCCGCATTTTTGGCTGGCTACGCCAAGAAAAATAAATCCGGATAAGCTTGAATCTTCGATGGATCGCTGTCTATCTATGGCTCATGTTAGGCGAAATAAAATTTGTAACTGGGACGGCACCAGGGAACCATTTGGTTTGTGATTTCAGTTTATATAACTATGCATTGATATCTGTGCACTCGGCACTAGCTGCTAGTTTCGATAGTTGTGGCCGACACATGTTGAAAAACGCCTTTCTCGCATTGACTCTAGGCTAAAAAGTAAGCAAGATTACTTCGTCAGTCGATAGATGTTTGGGAATAAAGGAACAATAAAAACTGACTAGGGAGGTCAGGAAAGCAAAATCTGAAAAAAATTAAACTTAAACCTAAAATTAATTTTTAAAAATTTGCTTATACAAATACTAAAAGATGATGTCAGAACGTGAGTTTGAACGCTTTGGTCACATCCCAATAAATTTTGAAAGAAAAGTATTCACTCTCCCATACTCTCGCTCTTTAACACAGACACACATTTGTAGGAATTTCAAAAATAAAGAGACAGAAAGATTGAAAAGAAGGCAATTAGTGCCATAAATTGCCACAATTAAAAGAAATTGAAAAAATGGTACATCGCCATGTTGAGAATTACTGGAGTAGAAAATGCCAAATTGTCCAACTAAATAGTATCCAAATATGGTCACAATATGGAGGGAGCAAACCTTCGCTATGCAACATTCAAAAAAAATTGTCGAATTATTGCCGAAATAGTTTTAGTATCGGAAATATTAAGTTTTTATTTATTTGGTAAAAATGGTTTTCCAGTTGGGTACAATCAAGACTATTTCAATAATAAAAACTGAAAAGAATGAATAATTAAAAACATTATAAATAGGTTATCTTTTAGTTTTTTATATAAAAAGCAAAAGGCCAGTCTAACATCAGTTCACTAGTTGGAGCAAGTAGATTTTTATTATTGTTTTATTTTTAAGAATAACTAGAAAAGCCCGGCTCAGTCGGTTAAGCGCGAACATATTGTCCGGAACGCCGATGGTTCGATGCCTGACCACTTCACCACCGGGCGTGCCCTTCAGCAAGGCACTTCACGGGCAGCTGTTACATAGAACAGATACACAGTCACTACAAAGGTCCGTGCCTAACGGGTGTAGGGTATAAGCCCCCCCCCAAAATTCACAAAGGTTAACGGACAGACCATAGCAAAAAAATTAAAAAAAAATAAATAAAAAAAAAAGGAATAACTGGAAACATGGCTGTTGTTGCTCTCACATAATTTGGCCTTTTTACTTTTATCTCCTCATTCAAAGATTGAGTAAAGTATAGATGGACAAAAAGTTAAATGAATACAATGCAAATGGATAAAAATAGTTGAATCAGTCAAAACATTAAATGAATGAAATATACATGAACTAATATCAAGTCATTGAAATACACCACATTGCCAAAACATGAAATGAATAAAATGCACATGGACGAAACATTGAAGAAACAAAATACATACGGACAATACTTTAAATGAATGAAGTATACATTGTTACAAATTATACGTAGTTAAATGTAAAAATTGAGTGGATAAAACAACACGATCAGATGATACTTTTAAAATATGATTTTATCAGGCAAGGGCCATTGATGTGAAAACAATTTTCTGATAAAATCGAATTTTGTCCCCATAGATGTTGGTTATAGAACTGTCCTGACATTCTCTGGTGTTTTGAGAGATCACTAAAAAAAATCAAAAAAACTTTCACCACCACCCAGATCAAATACCAATCACTGCACTTAATCATAAAAGATCGGTATTCTTTGGGATTGTTTCCACCTAGAGTTGTTGGAACAGCATTTCAAAGTACCATTTTGTCATTAAGTGAATTGACAAAAAAACGATTCCAATACCATCATTTTGTGCTATATGCTGCCTGTTTGTTTGCTCAGTTTTATTCGCTAGATTGTGTTGGCTTCGTGTTGGCTTAGACAATGTGATCTGACTTACACAAATAAAGGTGAGTTATAACTAGCAATATTGGATTTATCAATTCCGAGTGATTTAAAACTAGCTATTCAGGCTGCATTAAAGTAGAATGATGTAAATTGTAAAGTTAAGATTCTTAAATCCTATTTTGAGGACAGAAATTTGTTGTTAAAATTTTATTAAAAAGAACCTCGTCATCAAGATGGGGTTTTCCTTTGAATATTATCTATTGACTATTGAATTGCGAGTATTTTTCTTCTTTGGGTTATTGACTCCACTTCTGAAAGTGGTAGATTTTGCAGTATGGAACGTGAAATCGTGATGGATCAGAATGCTCACAATGCAGAAATAATGAGGAACCTTAACAGGTTTGATTGGCTGATTTGTTTTTGTATACTACTGTATTGTGCTCATGGTTGCTACTGTCAGATAAGTGCATTTAATTGCAAGTTGAATCTGATTTTCATTGTGATTTGTACGAAAATTTCTATAACAGTTATCTCGATTCATTGACCAGAAATCAAATAACAATATATACATTGAAATTTTTGTCGAAAACAACATTTGTCGAATCCTACTCACACATTGCTGGATTCAACATCCGGCCAAATTCATTCATACGTTCCTATTGTTGCCACATTAAAAAAGTTCATATAAAAAAATAATTTTCAATAAACAGACAACAGTGTGTCAACAATGTTTTTTTGCAAAACCTCTGCAGATCTGATAACTTTTTTGCTAATAACCTGCACTGGTAGCAATTTTTCTTCTACTTTTGTGTTGAAGATGAATTCGCTTTTTTTTCAGTTTTCGCAAAGACAAGATTCATTGTGATTTCACAATAAAAGTTGGATCAGAGGAAATGCCGGTTCATAGAAACGTTCTCTCAGCCGGGTCGGATTACTTCAGGGCAATGCTAGCTCATGATGTGAGGATATTTATGTTTGTGTTGGTTGTACTATACCGATTGTTAATTTTTTTTACATTCGTGCATTTGGGTTATAATCTTGGGTTTTGGGTCGAGATCGATATGGGCTTCAGAAGATCCTATTGTATTTCCTGCGTTTCAGGAAAGGTAATTAAAAGAAAACAAACTAGTGGTAGAGGTTTCAAAATTGCCCCTGGGCAGATACCACTGCAATTTACCATATTGGGTTTGTTTTATACTCGCTGATATTTTATCTTGTAGTAGATCTTTGTCATTTAAGTGGTCGTTATCTGGCTCCTTTTTGGCCCTGCTTTCCTTGATCGGAGCAAATTTCTATTAAAAAAAGTCTGAGTTATTACACTACGTGTTGAGTAGAATGGGATGGTTTAACGAGCTGGACTTCCCAGGTCTCGATCTTGGGATATTCAACTGGCAAGGATTGAACATCATATGAAAATTTTTTTATTCAACTATTTCTATGAAGCGATATCTCAACTTGAATTGCATGGATAAACCGTGAATGCATAATGGTATTTAGAGTTGGAATTATTATTTCCTTCCAGACAAAAGAGAGTCAATCCGGCATTGTTATCATAAAAGAATGCAATCCAGTTTTGTGTCACGAAATGTGTTGATTTTATTTACACTGGAACAGGATCTGTATCGGATGAAAATCGTCAAGAATTAATGAAAGAGTTGCTCACATGATGCAATTGCAAAGTAAGAATTGGTTAGTTCTAGGATTTCCTTACATTTTACTCTGAACATCATTCGAAATCCACTGTGTTAATAGAAAAATGTTTGAACATTTCAGATAAACTGAACTTCATATATTTGTTCATATTTTGGAACAAACTTAGGATTCATGTCCAATATTACAACATTAAACTTGGTATTCATCATATTTGCACTACAAAATGATTTAATTTTTAAGAATAATTAGAAAACTGAATCCCTCCTAATCAAAATTGTTTTAGCATAGAGTTCCACTTACGCGAAGGCATAGAAGAAAGATGAGTAGTTAGTCCCGCGTTAACCCGACCGAAAGCATAATCGAATTTTCTTAATATTTCGCTGTTGAAATCGATCATCTTTGGTACTTGGTAAGATAGGATAGGATATCGTTTTTATTCTGCTGGGGAGGAGATCCCTGAATATAGCTTGAACATGTGACAAACCTCTCGTGCAGATACCAGTTTCGAATCTCTTGCATATAATCATTATCCTACCTGCGTCATGAAGATCAGAGATGCCCTTCGTATGCTGGCATCGTATTCTCAAGGCTTTACCAATTGGGCTAACCGGGCACCGGGGTACAAAGTTCAATATTTATTTATTGAAGTGCGATAAAATTTTCGTTCCGTACTATCATCTAAGATTAAATTAAAATATCTCTTTCTGAGTGTCTGGCAGCAAACAAACTGTAAGAAAACAGTTGAACGAATAGACATGAACATTTTGGACATCCGAAGAAAACCAAGATTCTGCCACCTTGCAATATGATACAAAAAATGGTTTAGACTAATTTAGTTTAACAGGCGTTCTTTTTAAGCATTTTTGACGATAACAAAAACCATAATTCACAACCCAAATTTACAACGTCAACGCCTGATCATCTATAAGTGACTGTTATGAAAAGAGAGGCTTAGAGTGCAGACTTTGAAAATTGCCCCAACATATTTCAAGGTCAAACACCACTCACTGCACTTTTAATATAGTGTTTCAGTTAATTGACACTGATATTCCATCCTTGCTTGGAGTGAATTTTAAGGAAAAAACATTTATTTCAGGGCTCTGCGATGGAATTGCTCTCTTCCTAGAGGAAGATTTGAATTCAGAATCGTTTGTTTCGACCAAACAAATCGCGAAAATGTTCAATTGTCAGAAGTTGCAGAATCATTGCAATGAATTTGCTTTGGAAAACTTCTGCTCAGTTGTTCTATCTCAAGATTTCAAACATCTTGACATGGAAGATATTTCTTATATGATAAAAGCTGAGAAAGCAAAGGTAATGGCAGAGATGATTGGAAATAATGAGTAAAAGTTGACTCGTTAAGCTTTATCTTTGTCTCACAACTGTGTTGCTTTCACTAATGACAACAACACGTGTGAAATTATCTTACCGATGTATTGTGTTAGGTACTGGTAACAAAATGAAAATGGTATTTCTTTGTGTCAAGGCTTTGAAATTTGTGGCTTCATGGCCGCAAAGACCAAGTCTACATATCAGCTAGTTTTAAAGCGCTAGTTTAGCGCTAGTTTAGCGCTAGTTTAAAACAACAGAACCAGAAAAACACAATCCACATAAACGTGTCTTGCAGGCATGAAGCGTTTGATTTTTATAACCATGACATCGTGTGACACAAAATCGATATAAATTTTTTCTGTTTTCTGGTAAGACTTGTGTGTGTTTCAGACATTTCTCTTGAAAATTTTCATGAAATCCCCAGCAGTCTAAGACATGCTTTTGATTCGATTTTTGTTTTTATTTCCTTCATCGTAATTTATTTACCTCTTCTTTATATCTTTAGTCTCAGGAAATATATAGAGGCAATTCTAAAGCTTATTTAAATAATTTCATTATATTGTCAGTCACAACATTGTTTTTGTTTCCAGGCATCTGTTGCTGACAAATGCAAAGCATTGATAATCTGGACTCAACATGAACCAGACGATCGTGTGAAATTCTTTGAAGAAATCTTCAAAACTTTGGATTTGTCGAAACTTAGATTCGAATATGCGAAATATCTTGTGGAGAGTGAGGTAGATATATATCAATCTGGCAACATATTTAAATTTTCTGGGCAAAACCTTCACCCTCGACTTGGAGATAAAAACCATGGGTATGGGTTGATCACATGGAGAACCACGTCCTCTCATGCAGATACTACTTTCGAGACGAGTTTTTAAACAAGTTATTCACTAGTTCTTCCTGTACATGACATTGGTAGGTGGAGGAGGCCGTAATCAGTGGTTACATGAACCACCATTTGTCAGTGAGGAGTCCAGCAATCCTCTCGCAACTGGATTGGAACTTGGAACTAACAATGTTCACAAGTTTAACCCATAACGATATTCAATTGAGAATGCTGTGTTTTTCAGTTTACATGTTCCAATTTTTTCTATCAGGGCTTCCAACTTTTTTCCAGAATTCTTGATATTTCAAATTGATGATAATCTGATATTCTCTCGAAAATAAAGTTAAAATTCACAATAATGTTTTTTCTTTTCAAGTCTCTTGTTTCCAACTCTTTATTCTGTGTCAAACTGCTCTTCTCAACAGTCAACAATAGAGGAAGCATCAAAGCTAGAGATCATACTTTAACGCAAGGTACGATGTCAATTCGACATATCTGTGTAGTGTTTTTTTTAAACTTCAAAAATAAACTCGAGTATATGGAGGAAGATATTTTTAATCTCAACAAGAAATGAAACGAGCTTTATTTCGCAGTGTGCAATTAACAGTGTTTACAATTATATCTGGTTATGAGATTTTTCTTGCGACTTGCCATTCCATCCCATGTGGAATATATGAGGAACCGGTAAAGTAATCGAGCATAGTCTCCACAGTGGGTTACCTAGGGACACGACACACGTATTGCTCATTGAAGTCTCTTCCGTTCAGTTATCTTGAACATACCTCGTTGGGGTCGAACCCGCGTCTTTCGTTAAGTGTTCGGCAGCTTTTGTCTGTTTCATCATGGCCACCACGGCCCGAGTATTTCTAGTTTGTGGTCTATATCTAGCAGGTTTGCAAAAAATCGAAAATAACAATAAACGGTAGCTCATGTGGCAAAGAGCTTCTATTAAATGAAGTAACAGCAACTGAAATCTGAGTGGGAAACACCTAAGAAAGAACTGGGGGAGAATTTACTATTTTTCGTAGAAATTATTCAGGTGGCAGAGTAAACTGTCACCCAACAAACGGCTCTGCGAATTTTCTCATATGCAATCTACAAAGTTTTTCACCCTTAACAAAGACTAGTCTTACCCGGAGGAAGTGAAATCTCTCTATATCTGACGCATTCTTGCTTTATATAAAAGGCTGAGAGGCCGTTTGAGCAGCAGATTTATTATTTTCATGGCACTTCTATGTGCTGAAAATGGAAATAAATTTTACCCATAAAAATCCGAATAGATTTTCTGATTGGGATATACTATACAAAACATGACTGATTGAAATTTAATGGTCGGAATACTAGAAAATGCCACCTGAACAGACATAATGAAGTGCAGTGAGTGATATCTGCCTTGGGTGGTGGTAAAACCACCTACTTTTAGTCACCTCTTACGATATGAAGGAAGGATATTTTTGGTTTCATTATAACGTTGATGAACACAATATAAAAATTTGTGCCTCCAAAACAAAAGCCTAGTTACTCTACTATTTCCATCCTATAGTTCTTTCTATTTTTTACAGCGAGGTCTGTGGAAAACAATAATGGTGAGCAATTGTTTTGTTTATTTTCAAGTTATCTTAGAAGCCCCTCTATGAACTCCTATCATTGCATATATCAAAAAACTGTTGCTAAGTATAATATGATTCATTCACCAGCACTCAGAACTTTCCTTCTTACATATTGTGCTTTGTGTGTGTAAGACTAAAATTTTGTCATCCGCAGTTAGAGATAGGAAAATAAGTATTGTAGCTTTTTGGGATCAGTTATGAGTCAAAACCGACAATCAAAACTAATTATAATATTGATATATTTGCCAGCTATCAGAACTTCCTTATTACATTTGCAGACTGTGACTGTTGTAAACCCCGGGCCTATTCTTTACATGAACATTTATAGTAAGTTAGGTTAAACTTGTTCCATTGTCTCTCTAGTTAGCGTCTGACGGTAGACCTTTCCTTACCCTCTTCAAGGCTGGCAGTACGGTACGGTACGAAGTTCGGTACGATTGAATTTTCCGGTACGATAGTACGGTACGATTCATTTTTTAATTTTCGTACTTGGTACGGTACGGTACGAAGTTCGGTATTTATTTCGTACCGTACCGTACTATTAATTCAAAAAAAAAAAATAACTTCATCTAACATCTATGCCGTTTCATAAAAGGGCGCTGATAATATAAATTGTGTCTATCAAAGATTTTTTTAACTAAAGGGCAATTTTAAAAGGATTAAAAGCGGCCGGTTTTGACCGGTTTTTATTTAAAATTCACAGTGGAGTAGGAAGCACTGCCCGAATACAGTGGCGGATCCAGAAAATAATTTAGGAGGGGGCACATTTTTTCCAACATGCAAACATAAGCGTTCAAATTTACAAAAAGATTAGGGAAATTTTATTGAGAACAAAACAAAAATACATGTTTTAAGAGTGAAATAAACATTACCAGACAGGAAAATGTAACTGAGCGCCTGAAGCCCGCTTTTTGTAAAAATTGAATAAAAATTCACACTTTAAAGCCTAAATGCTACGAAATATACAAAATTAATCAGGGAAAAATATTGCGCAACGCAGGCTCGCGAAAATTTTATTAAAATTAACTTAAAAACTCTCTCCCCCTGACCAACTATGCAACTAAGTTAACCAGTAACCACCGCTATTACGTTTGGTTTGTACTCTGACACGCAGAAGTATATTATCATCTGAGTATAAAGATATATTTAGGCTGTTTTAAGTTGAGTGTTAGATGAAGCTCATCTTAATTAGAAGATATATTTTGTAAAAAAAAACAGCCAAGTCACGATATAGACAACGAGGCATGTCGGGAATACTGGTATTAACAAATAAATAGCAATATTCAGTAATTTGAAGAGAACGTAAATTGCGCCAGAAATGCCAGATTTTAAAATGCCCAATGATAATGTACTCATAACCCCACGAAAGACCCCAAGAAACCCACGTGTGGTGCACAACGAACATTCTTTTGTCGAGAGAGAATTTCTTGTGACCTCATGTCAGATTTTTTCGAAAAAACTGTGCTCATCCTACCACTATTTATCACCACCGGTCTAACATTCTCATATTATGCGCTATGTGAACAATGATATTGGGGTGACATATGCTTAGTTACGCCCATGTTTAATTGTGCTGGAATTTAAACCATATAGCATAAAACTGCATCACTTTGATGTAAGATGGTGGTGATGTTTCTTGCGTTGGCCAGATCCTACAAATAAAGCTGATTTGGACATTGGTAGTTGGTACGGTACGAAATTGCTGCCCAGCGAATCATACCTGTTTTCGTACTAGTACGAAATTTAGTACGATAAATGAAAAATATTAATCGAACTTAATTTCGTACTGGTACGAAGTTCGGTACGATGTACGAAAAAAATAATATCGTACGGTACGGTACGGAAAATTTTGGAAAGGTACGGTACGAAGTTCAGTACGAAATTATTTTTAGGTTCGAAGTACGATAAAAATTTCGTACCGTACCGTACTGCCACCCTTGACCCTCTTATGCGAATCATGATAATAAATTATACAAAAATGTTATCACGAATACCAAAACGTTTGGCTATTGACAAAAGAACAACATTTCATTTCAAAACGAAGAAACAACCTCACCACACCAGCAGAGACTCTGCACTTAAGTGAATATCTCAACAACACATGAGTCTTGAAGCAGTTTTTAAGCTAGTTCATATTTGATTGATTTCTAATGAAATCTTAACTACTAAAACTTACATTCTTACATTTTAGTGGTTGCTATCTTTGATGAAACTTCCAATTCAATCCAAGGTTTCAACCCTGATCTAAAGACTTGGACAAAAATGGCGGTGGGTGTAATATATATCATTTATAACTCTTTTTTTTAATTACTTATCAGCAGTGTTAATCATGTCCAGTCTGCCAAAATTTTGTTACAATAATATTTGCAAGCGTCACATTACAATAACAATGAGTTAGAACAGCATGACTGCATTTTTTGCTGCATAAAAAAACTTGTATCCGTTTCTGTGTCCGTTTCCGTTTCGGACTGGTGTCTGCTAGAGAAATCATGGTTCTGTTATTGTTTCTTCATAATTGGCAACATTTGTCAATCCTTCTGATAAAAAATTCGAAGAAGGTCATGATATCCCTTATTGGCATGTGAGTGTTTTTTTGCAAATTTAAAATAGAATGTTTGTGTTGTGAAGGAATTCTGAATAAGAATTCATTATTAATAGAATGACGGACATGTCAGATACATAAGATAGATATATGAAAAATCTGTATGACAATACCTGGCACTGCTTCCTCTTCAAGTTCACTTTCCTCTTCCTCATTATGTTGACCCAGACCCTCACTCCTTGCAAGTAATTTGTTTCATCCTATGATTTCCATTCATAATTCAGAATGTGTCCAATGATATTTTTGCTCAACAATTTGTTGCTGTTGTTCTTCATGATGACATCTATGTTCTTGGATATACCAAGGGAAGTCATTGTTTAAGAAATTATTCTGATTCTTCATCAACCTGGGAGAGACTTCCTGATCGGGAAACCAATGGAAGACTGAGAGCTGTAACGTTAAAAGGTATGTTTGCAAAGCATGTCATCTACTGAACATTTTTCCCTGTTTAAGGTTTTGAAAAAGACTTATAAAAATCTAATATCAATTAACAGCTGCAACAATGCTCTGTGCTCACGCATGACTACCATGTAGGGGATGCATCCCCACCATCCTCTGAAACTGGAAAAATATATAAAAATTACAGAAACTTCAAAAATGACATACATTCCAAGAACACGACATTATTACATAGTTAGATGGTTTATTTTACAATGTGTAATCATGAATGTAACACATTTTTAAAGATTCAATTATGATACCACACACAAAATTATTGAAATTATAAACACAATGCATACAAGACCTTGAAGGGTCACCGAGTCTTCTGACCCACCTATTAGCGCCACATTAGCTGATGATGCGACAGACCACTGAGAGGTGAAATTTCCACCCCTTTTCTCAATGATCCATTGCAACATTTCCAATAAGAATTTCTAAATAAGAAAGTGTCACGTCAAGTCAACTAGAAGTGTGAAAAAATAAGAATGGAAAAAGTGCTTGGTTGACGTTTCAAGCTAGGTATACACTGCTGAAAATTCAACCTATATTTATGTGATGGCATGTATAATACCCAATAAAAAAACTCCAAGAGTCCATTATCAATCTCTTTTAGAACACATGGTTCACGTTGCAAGTTTTGATCCTTCATTTTTACATTCTCGTTATTTATTTGACAGTAAAGTAATATAGCTCACTGCAGGCTGTAACTTTTATTCAAATTGCACTTGAATGTGCCGACAAAGATCTGAAAATAAGCTTGCACTCACATTCCTTCAAATAGATTTTTATCAGTGGAATAATCGGAATCTGTGGGATAATTCACAGGTATGATATACGCTTTCGACGACTGTAGTCCTTCAAGCTCTATTGTTGAAAAGTTTGATCCTTCTATGAACTCCTGGAATCAAGTTACCAACAAACCTGTGCCTGCCTGGGGATGTGCTGTTGTTGCGACAAAAGGTATTTAATCGGATGAAACTTAGTTGGTTGAGGTTACCTCAGTCTCAATTAGAGTGAACTTCAATGAAAAAATCAAATAGCTTTTAATAAAAGAAATAAAACATTTAGAAATTTATAATACAAGAACAATTGTCAGGCTTCACCTTTTCTACTTCAGTCATTTCTGTACTTAAAAGGAATAGCAACTGAATATGACATGATACAAATGCACGACCAGTCCTGATATTTTTGTGTAAATTGCGAATATTTTCACTCATTCTATTCAGTAAATAATTGATCGCTTGTGAGATCTGTCAATTCTGATCCCAATAATCAAGATTCAATATTTTGATCATGATTAAAAAAGGTTTCTTTTCTCATAGTGATGGTTGTTCTCTCGCATGATGGATATAAATGATTTGTCGATTCATTGTCTATTAAATTCTATCTTAGATCACATTTACTGCATCGGTGGACATGTTAGCAGACATAGCCCACTTACAAGTAATCTGCGGCTTGATCCAGATACTCTAGAATGGCGCACATTGCCTGATATGCCATCTGGAACACGCTTTGCGGCTGCTGTGGAGTTTAATGACAAGATCTATGTGTTAGGTGAATTATTACGACAGTTACTTAGATACGAGGGAAATGTACAGCAGATAGTTTAGTTATTATAATTTTGAAACTGAAATAAATATTTGTGTGGAGAGATAATTTACTCTAGTGGAAGTCACCATCTTTCCTGGGATTCGTTATTGAAGAAAATTGAACATCCTGATATTTTGCCTATAATTTAACACATTATGGGAATTGTAAATTCGGTTTATTATAGCTTTTGTGTTATTTGTGATCTGGATCTACATTCTAAAATATACCACAAGCATACATTAACAAGCAGGCACGATTAACATTGCTTGGGAAACAATCTTATGTCAACATCTCCTATCTGTACTCAAGATAGCTGATTTAAATTGTGTAAAATTTGGTCAGCACATTGGTCCAACCCAATTTATTCGTCTCAGGACGAAAAATAATTTTCAAACATATCAAATATGGGCCATTGATGATGGATTGCGAATTTTTACCAAAATGAAATTATTGACACAGCTAGTCCCTCTATATAACATTTTTTAAACCTTCAAACAGTAATGTTTTATTACCGTGTTAATAATCTCTAACAAATAATAATAATAGGCGGAAGCTCATGGAAATGCTCACTTGCCACTGCTGTCTGTTTTGATACTGCTGCGGAAACCTGGACATCAATTGCCAACACGAATCATGCAAGATCTTTACTGGGTTCCTGTGTTGTCAGAGACAAAATATATGTGATTGGAGGGTGAGTTCTCTTTAATTAAATTCGCTCAAAGCAAGGTTTTATGTTGATATCCTTGAAACCACTGAATCACTTAGAGCTACTACAGTTAAATTAAATCCTTGATTTATATAACAATTGAAGTTGAAATCTTCACTGTTAGTTAGTTTGATTACAGTCTTCTTACAATTTTGATTTTCATAAAGTATGATAATGATTAATCATTCGTACATAAAATACAATCTCATTGTGCAAAAGATGTGAGTTTTTTTAAACTGGTCATGTCATGGATAGGGAGACAAGAGTTATATGATGTTACATAAATAATAACTTTGAAAAAAACTTGAAACTCTTAGAAAAAACTTCAACGCTAAACTTAATACTTTGTGACGTGAGAACATATTATCATATGTATGCTTAATATCACCTCAATTAGTGCATGCCAACCACTCAACCCAGAGCTCAATCAAACCAAAGCTTTCCCGCAAATCTCTTTGCTTAAAAGTGTCGGCTCGAATAAGGCCTCGCTCAGGTTTATGAACTATATGAGTGGCTGTAAAAATTTGTATCTTTGTGGCTTCATTCACACCAGGATCTGGATGGTAAGGAAACAAGGATTGGTGGTTGGTTTAACGGTGTTACAACATATCACAGACATTTTTAGTGGAAATTCACTCTAAACAAGACAGACCCCAAAAAAAAAAACCAATCAATATGGAAAGAAGCTACACAGATTGTAAAATCCCGTTAACTGCACCTCAAGCTCATAACATAACTTGTAATCGAAAGATGCAGGGCTGTGCCATTACCGTATAAACGTGATATTAAGTGCAAAACCAAATTTTTTCATTGCTGATACATATCGCTCGATAATCTTTTCTATTTTATCATGACAGGTATGATAGTTATAACACCATTGAAGAATATGACTTGGTGCAGAACAAGTGGAATGTTGTAGATTCAATTGCAGGAAAATTCACCAACCCGGAAGCTTCAATTGCCTTGAGTTCGCCTACTTAATGGATTCACATTATCTAATCACAATGTAAAGAACAATGTCAGTTTTTCATTTTCATCATCCCAGAATTTATTTTTTTGTTATCACATGGCCCATAAAAAATTCTTCAAGATTGATAATCATGTATAAAAGATAACAAATTGTGTGATGTATTTTTTATTTATAGCCACTCATTCGAGCGGATCATTTTGAAATAGGCCATGTGGTAGCAGCCACTTATAGGCAAACAGGGTTATTTGAGCCTAGCCTACCCAGGTTATTACTTTCTGGGTTTAAGCATCAATTAACAAGTCGGTCTTGCCTGGACTCAACCCCAAGATCTCCAACCTGTGATGCCAACATGATAACCACCGGGCCATCGCACCCACGTGTGGTACCCTGTTGCCAAATAGATAAAGGCATAACTCCCTTCCATTAGTTCTATGCAGGGCTTCTGCACCTTCTCACCTTTATGTTTGTGCTTGTATTGTGTGCCGGGGAGGCAGGATCTTTCTTTTCTTCGGGTGTCCGGTATGTTTCTTTGGACAAAAAAGCTTCAACACTACTGTTTCATAGCAATTTTGATGATTCTAAACCTTTCGAACCTCAAATGTCAAAAAGATACAATTTATTCTTCTGGCAAGAGACATTATGAACTATCATCCATTTTTCAATTTTCTTCCAATTAAACCCGTATTTTTTGGGTATCTGAGTAGCTGCCATTTTGGTTTGTGCCTTATCTATTTATGGATGCCCAGTTAGCTCAATAGGTAAGGGTGATGCTTAGATCTACACCTCTCTGATCGTAAAGACGCAAGTTCCAATACTGTGGGCATTGATGATTATATGCTGTACCTCTCACCGGTGCACGATGGTTCACAAAAGTACCACACACAGGAAAAGAGGAGACACATGATTAGCCAAAATATTTAACCCCGATTCAGAACTGGTATCTGCACCAGAGGCTGTGGTTCGCCATACGATTCAGTTGTATTCTTCCCTTTCCTGCAGGATAACAACGAAATCCTATTTTATTTCCTACATGTAATTATTTGTTAATTGAATATCTTTTACTGTAGTGTTAGTTAGATAGCTTAAGTCATCTTTACATTTATATAGAGCAGCATTTTATTACATAGTTTGTTTCTCAATGGTTGCACTGTAGTCTGTACCTATATTTTTGTTTTGATGAACCATTGAATAACTCATTAGAAGTGTATAACATTATTATATCGCAGAATTAATTAATAGAAGTATTACTAACTCTAAAAATATTAGTTACAAACCATTCATGATTGATCATAATAATGCAGAATAAATGTATATATTGAACTCTGGTCATTTCCATTATATCTAAACCTATTGCGTTTCATCTACTACAATGATATCATTTCAATTTCATGTTTTTAATCAAATAATTTATTATGTCACGCATGAGCCGCAAAGTTATTGTGCCTTGGTCCACCTTTCATTCAAACTTCAAACTTAAAAATATGAGTCACTGTGTTTAATACCGAACAATTATACTTTATTCCACCTTGAATTGTTTCTGCTTGACAAAATAAAAAAAAATATTTGGCTGCAGTTAGGTGTTCTATGGGTAGTTCTTAATTTTTCCTGTTTCTTATGCTGGACAAAATATAAATTTTAATCGGGTATTTTATGGGAGCATTGTTTGACGTTTCACCCTCTTGTCAGAATTTCCGTTTGTGTATGTATTTTGCTGAATCATGAGAACTGTGTTGAAGACATACCTCGTTTGGCAGGTATCTTCGCTCAAAGTAGCTTTGCGATTCGTCCGAGATGATCGGTAAAGAATTAGCATTAGCAGGTCGATCTTTAATGAATGAATTAAATATTCTTTTGATCAACCAGTCAACTCACTGCCTCTAACCAATAGTCAATTTTATTTCATCACGAAATGCAGATAGTAGATGTTGAGATGTAGGTTTGGCTCGATCAGTAAGACGCAGGTTCGAATCCTGTGAGGGACGATGATTATGTGCAAGAGGTCTGCTGGATGTCTCACTGACACGGTGGTTCACGTAAGCACTGTTCACTCCACACAGGAAAAATGGCAACTTTGTACCGTACTTATTGTTTGTCAAAGACATGCTTCGCCCGAAAGATAGACAAACTTAAAAAATAGTGGGATTTTTAGAAGCCGTTAATGTCAAATTTTTAGCCAAGATGAGAAGATAGCCAATCAATGGCAAATGGCCCATAAGAGGTATATTTTGCGGGACAAATTAGCCGAATCTGTTTCTATTGTGCACCAACCAGGTCCATGCACAGGAAAATGAGAGATTGGAAAAGCCAAAAACTTCCACTCCGATTCGAAATTGGTATCCGCAGGAGATGTCGTGCTTTGCCATATGAAAAAGTTGAATTCTCGGCTTTCTTATCCTGCAGGATAAAAATGCGATGGCCTAGTGGTTAAACATGTGGGCATCGCAGTTTGAAGATCTCGGGTTCGAGTCCGGCTTGTTAATCCATGTCCCCCACTCAACCCAGGGTGTAATAACTTGGGTAGGCTAAGCCGAACAGGAAAAGATCATTTCTTTTCAGCAATTCTAACACTGCCCATCTATACAGTATAAGTGGCCGATGGTACTTGGCCTTGGGCAGAGTGATCCAAACCAGGAAGTGGCTATAAAATAAAAAAATTTCATCGATTATTGTATTTTTCAATACTTCGCAAAATGAACTACGTGAGACTTGAGTGGGAACCAACTGACAAAACATTTGTAGTAATCTAGTCTTTTTGTGCGTCTGACTACTCTTAACTAGATACTTATAAAGGAAATACATTGCATTTCTTTAAAATAGTACAGAAAGCTCTATAATGTATTGACCTCCAAAAGTTAAATATCTGTACTGCAGACTTTCCACCTGTAGATTTCGTAGTTGCGTTGGCCAACATGCAAAATCAAAAATGCGAATACTTGGTCACGTGACTGGCACCCTAATGGCGCCATTGGCATTATTTGAATGCCTCTTGTAATTCTGATGCCAAGTAAACAAATAACCAGACGCACGTAAGAAAAATACTTTGCAAGTTCCCCCGCACAAAATTGTATATAATTTATAGCACATTTAAATTTGGAATCCTATATTATTTATATCTAGGGCATGACCTAAGATGGCATTGGTAGAGTCATTAAATCAGAAAAAAGTCCGCTTTTTTGCCTTTATAACCTATCATTTCATTTGTTATTCCAGTTAGTGTGGTAGTGCAGAATGTAATGATATCAGTGCTTTCAGTTGAATTGTATTGGGTTTCAAATGTTGAGTGACTTTTCCTAGGTGAAGCAGTGGTCAAAAGAATCAACCAACAACACTGGGTAAGGGATAAAATTGCCACAAATTCATTGAAGGTATCGGTAAAGCGTTGGGAATAGCTTCGAGCAACGCATCTCTGAACATCATGACGCAGGTTCGAATCTTGTGAGGGATTTCTTGCCGACCAGGGATATGCACAGAAAAAAATGAGAAATATGATAATCCAAAAACCTGAAACGGAATCTACATGAGGGGTCGTAGTTCACCATATAATCAAACTGTATTCTCGGCTTTCCTCTCCCACAAGATAAAATGATATCCTATTCTGTTAATTCTACCTTGCAGCTTGTATATATTAAGTCTCAAATAGTTTATTTCACACAAATATTGAAAATTACAATGCGATATATACATAAAGTTACAATAATGTGCGAATTGCAAAGGACAGAAATCATCATCGAGTAAGTAACAGCCCTCAGCCCTGTCTAGATACAGCATTGGACCGAAACAAAGGCTGCAAGAGGCCAGTGGGCAGGGACCAGACTATATCCAAGTCTAGGCCGGCATAATTGGTTGAAAAATATTCAAATTAAACTACGCCACACAGATCAGAGCCTGACTGATCCAATTCAATATATCTGCCTAATTTTGCTGCTCACTGCCGATCACAAAAGCGGCTGAAATATATCGGCCAACCAAAATACACATACGGCCACACGCAATTCTTTTAAAATTTGCATTTTTGTTGAAATGGCAAAAATTGCACAATATTTTTTGCTTCCATCTAAGAAAATCCCCAGACGATGTAATGGAAATGGAAATGGAATTTCGCGTGAAATGGAATTTCATTTTCAACCCTCTCTCCGCAAAAATTGCTCAGTAACACATCAAAACGTTATAAGATGTTCATTTATCTTCCTTATGCAAGATATGTCCTTTCATTATGTTTTCCGATTTATTACTTTTCTTCGGGAGATATTTCAACGAGTTTTGCGTAAGAAAAAATATCGGTAATTGGTGGTCAAAATATCGGTTTAGTCACGACACTTGAAAAAAGATTAATGGTAAAAAGTAGAAGTACAATGTCCATCCAGAATTAAGCTTTTGCTAGACTTCACTTATGAAGCAGGCGATCACTATGTATATCTTATCAAGTATGGGCTACAGGGGGAACATGATCAATCAGCGATGCATGTAAAACATAACATGATCATTTATATTATTTTCTCACTGGGAGGCACTTCGTGGCTGCGTAAACAGATGCCAGATTAGTGTACTCGGGATAAATAGAAATGAATAGATTATCGTTAAAGAAAAAAACGCCATCCGACAAGATGTAAGCTAAATCTTGTTAAACAAAATATGATGGCACTCGTAACCAGCAAATATGAAAGTGTAGTTTCGGTGTAAGCACAGTAGTTTGGCATCAATTTGTTTGATGGTAGACAAACAAGATTGGTAGACATGAAAGCTGCTTAGTGAGTGAATTTTCTGCTCATATATTATTATAACTGAATTATTTTCATACAATACGATAAAGTAAAATTGCTAGAAATGAAAAGTGTTCATTGAGTGAATTTTCTGCTCATATATTATTATCACTAAATTCTTTTCATACAATACGATAAAGTAAGATTGGTAGAAATGAAAAGTGTTCAGTGAGTGAATTTTCTGCTCATATATTATTATAACTGAATTCTTTTCATACAATACGATAAAGTAAGATTGGTAGAAATGAAAAGTGTTCAGTGAGTGAATTTTCTGCTCATGTATTATTATAACTAAATTATTTTCATACCAGTACGAGTTCATTAACTTTTCAATTGGCAATGGTTTCCCACTTTCACCTTAATATTGTAAAATTAAGCGTAATAAGGATAAAATGGCCTTTAAAGCAGTTAAGGGACTTAAAACTTAGAAAATCTAAAGGACGACAATGGCAATTGCACATAAATAGCCTATCAATTAACCTATTTTGGGCTCTGAAATACCATTTTCTAGACAATTTTGAGCCTCTGGCAGAAATTTTTCTGCTGTATTATTATGATATGTAACAAAAAACCTCATTTTTAGGAAGATTTTGGCCTGTGGTCCCCATTATGACATCATAATCAGACTTTGAAATTATTATATTGCCCCCCCCCCCCCCCCCCCCCCCCCAACATTTTCATGGTTCTAAATAGATTGCTGTTTATATTCATATTGCATATTTGTATAAATATTGGCTTTGTTATTATTAGAGATTGGCCGGTGTATTTATTACCCATGCCGCCGATACCAAAATTGATACCGAATATGTCTTTACAACGGAGCGTACGAATACGCTTCATTTACTGATAATAAATGCAAAGGCCTCGCTTTCCACTGCTCTTAAAAATTAATTAAAACGGGGCATGCCTCGCATGAACAATTTTATTTACACTTTGGGTTTTTATTGAATAAAACCCATCAATCCATGGCTATATGCTGTTTTTGATGCAGAAAAAGGTGTTAGGTGTGTAAGCACAAACATTTACATGCAATCTTTGGACCCATGTATGATTGAACGTAGCATCAATTCAGTATATTTTCATTCATGAAGGTTTGCACTCAAATGAATGAAAGAGACGTACACATACTTGGGTGCAACTATACCAAGGGCATAAGCATGTGGAGACAAAAAGACTTTAACATATTTAGTAAAGTACTCGGTATCGGCGGTATCAGTATCAGGATATAAATTACGAAGGTGGTATCTGCACTTGTATCGGTTACAACGAAAATTTTGGTATCGGCCCATCTCTAGGTATTATATTTATAAAAATGTCATTATTTTGTGCGTTTCATTGTCGGGGAGGATAAAATCATCTACCACTTAATTACAGACAGTTCGAGATAAAATATAATCTTGACCAGAATATTCTTTCTATATTTTTGTAAATTCAATGTTTTTTCCATCAGTCCATACTTTCATTCTTGAACAAATCTTGAACCATATAGTTTATAAAAACCATAAAATATTCCTCCACCTATCTGATTCGAGAATTGAATAAAACCATGAATGAGCCAACACGACCACATGTCGGATCTTTAACAAAATCAACATGTTTTGCGTTCTATGGGGTTCTACACTTACCTCAGATTGACGAGACATTAATGAATAAAATGCACATGGACAAAATATTAAATGAACGAAATATACATGGACAAAATATAGAGTGAATAAAACAACATGACCAGATGATACTATTGGAATATTGGTTTTATCGGGCATGGGCCATTGTTGTAACAAAGTCAATTTTCCGTTAAACCCAGAGTTTGACCTTGTAGATGTTAGCTTTGGAACTGTCTCAACATATTTCTTGGGTGTCATAAGAGGTGACAGAAAGGAAACTAAAAACTGGTGGATGATAGTACCACCACCACCCAGAGCAGCTACAACTCAATGCACCTAAATAAAATGGTCTAGTATTCTTTGGGTTGATGTATTTGCAAAATGTTTGATCCATTTTGTAGTAAGTCTGACCTTATTTGAATTGTTAAAAAAATTCCCAAATCGTCATTTCGTCATGTAATACACTATGCTGCCTGTTCGTTTGCTCAGTTCGATTCAATAGATTGCTGTTCATACAAAGCTTTGTGTAGACTTATACAATATGATCTGACTTATACAAATAAAGATTCGGATGAGTTGTAACTAGCAATATTGAATATATCAATTCCTGGTCGTTTAAACCTCGCTATTCAGGTTGCATTATTAAACTATAATAATGTAAAGTCTGAAGCTTAGGATGTGTAAATCTTATTTTGAGGATAAAAAATTTGTTGTTAAAATTCTACTAAGAAGGACCTGGACATCAAAATGGGGTTTTACTTCGAATACTATGGGAACAACTATTGAGTTTCAAGTAATTTTCTTTCTTGGGTTGTTGCAGATTTTGCAGTATCCCAGTATACTAGCATATACATGGTAGGGTAGGATTTCATTTTATCCTGCGAGATAAGACAGCTGAGAATATACAGATATCAGGTGGCAAACTTATAGGTAGATTGTGAGACCTGTTCTGACTGTAATTTTTTTAAATCTTAAACCGATATTTATCATTATTTCTGTACTTTAGTTTTGGTTAGTGAGCCATAAATGAAACGCATTTCCAATTACTATCAATAATCTTTTTATTTATTTTTTTGGGCGTGAACTGCGAATGCCACTAGCCTGTACTCGAGATATGAGATAAATAGAATATATATCTACTAACCATGTGCCGCTGATAGATCTGTCTTCGGCAGTGTGGTCTATTTGTGGCCCACACTTGTTTATTCATATATTTTTCTGTTGTTTTTATTTACACATGGAAAAAGGAATTGAATGAATAAATTGCACTTCGACAAAACATTAAATGCATAAAATAAATATATAGAAAACGAAATAGTTTATTTCGACTCTTTTGTTGATACAAATGAAGATTTTAAACAGAGCTCAAAACGTGTAAGAAAATAAATTTTAAAAGAGTAAGTAACACACTTCTCTTCGCTTACCTCAGTTTGACGAAACATTAATGAATAGAATGCACATGGAAAAAATATTAAATGAACGAAATGCACTTGGACAAAACATTGAGTAAATAAAACAACATGACAACAAATACCATTGGAATATTGATGTTATCAGGCATGGGCCATTGTTGTGACAAAGTTCATTTTCTGTTAAAACCAGAGTTTGTCCCTGTGGATGTTGCATTTGGAATTGTCTAAATATATTTCCGGTGTGTCATAAGAGGCGACAAAAACGAAAACTAAAAACTGGTAGATAATAATTCCGCCACCACCCAGAGCAGATACAACTTAGTGCACATAATTCAGGTGGTCCGGTATTTTTTGGGCTGGTGCACTACATTTTGTAGTAAATCTTTGACATTAACTGAATTGTTAAAAAAATTCCCAAAGCGTCTTTTCGTCATGTAATACAGTATGCTGCCTGTTTGTGCCGATGATAAATCTGTCTTCAGTAGTGTAGTCTATTTGTCGCCCGCACCTGTTTATTCATATATATTTTTCTGTTGTTTTTGTTGCTGTTGTTATCCGTCCTTTATTTTTTTTGCGTAACATTGTGAATATTCTGTTATCCTAGCTAGAGAGCTATGCTGGATGGCTCTCCGATTTTTTTTAACTTTCACTAATTTATCGAATAAATAAAGTACACATGGAAAAAAGTATTGAATGAATAAATTGCATTTTGATCAAACATTAAATGCATAAAATGCTCATAAACAAAGCATTGAATAAATAAAATTGATATATAGAAAACGACGTAGTTTATTTCGACACTTCTGTCGATACAAATAAAGATTTCATACAGATTTCAACAATAATGAATAGAATGCACATGGACAAAATATTAAATGACAACAATTACCATTGGAATATTGATTTTATCAGGCATGGGCCATTGTTGTGACAAAGTCCATTTCCTGTTAAAACCAGAGTTTGTACCAGTGGATGTTGCATTTGGAATTGTCCAAATATATTTCCGGTGTATCATAAGAGGCGACAAAAACGAAAACTAAAAACAGGTAGATAATAATTCCGCCACCACCCAGAGCAGATACAACTCAGTGCATATAATTCAAGTGGTCCGGTATTTTTTGGGCTGGTGCACTACATTTTGTAGTAAATCTTTGACATTAACTGAATTGTTGAAAAAATTCCCAGAGCGTCTTTTCGTCATGTAATACAGTATGCTGCCTGTTTGTTTGCTCAGTTCGATTCAATAGATTTCTGTTCAAACAAAGTTTCGTGGAGACTTGTACAATGTAATCTGACTTATACAAATAAAGATTCGGATGATTTGTAACTAGCAATATTGAATAAATCAATTCCTGGTCATTTGAGCCTTGCTGTTCAGGCTGCATTATTATAGAAGAATAATGTGAAGTCTAAACCTTAGGATGTTTGAATCTTATTTTGACGATAGAAATTCGTTGATAAAATTAAGGACCTGCTAAGAAGGACCTGGACATCAACATGGAATTTTATTTTAAATACTTTGGGAACAGCTATTGAGTTGCGAGTAATTTTTTTTCTTGGGTTGTAGTAGATTTTGCAGTGTCTCAGTCTACTAACATATACATGGTAGGGTAGGATTTCATTTTATCCTGCAAGATAACCAGCTGGGAATTTACAGATATTAGATGGCAAACTTATTCTTAGATTGTGAGACCTGTTCTAACTATATTTTTTTGAGAATCTTCAACCGATATTTATCATTAATTCTGTATTTTGGTGTTGGTTAGTGAGCCATAAATGAAACACATTTCCATTTACTAACAATAATTCTAACAAAAGCTTCTTCATTTTTTTTATGCGTGAACTGCGAATGCTACTAGCTTGTACTCGAGATATGAGCAAAATAGAATATATTTCTACTAACTGTGTGCCGATGATAGATCTGTCTTCAGTAGTGTAGTCTATTTGTCGTCCGCACCTGTTTATTCATATATATTTTTCTGTTGTTTTTGTTGCTGTTGTTATCCGTCCTTTATTTTTTTTGCGTAACATTGTGAATATTCTGTTATCCTAGCTAGAGAGCTATGCTGGATGGCTCACCGATTTTTTTTAACTTTCACTAATTTATCGAATAAATGAAGTACACATGGAAAAAAGTATTGAATGAATAAATTGCATTTTGATAAAACATTAAATGCATAAAATGCTCATAAACAAAGCATTAAATAAATAAAATTGATATATAGAAAACGACGTGGTTTATTTCGACACTTTTGTCGATACAAATAAAGATTTCATACAGAGTTGAAACCGTGTGAGAGAATAACTTCCGAATATAAATTTGAAGAGAGTAAGCAACACACTTCTCTTCTCTTACCTAAACATGCATTCGCTTACCTCAAAAAGACGAAATATTAATGCATAAAACAACATAACTAGATGATACCATTGGAATATTGATTTTATTAGGCATGGGCCATTGTTGTGACGAAGTCCATTTTTTGTTCACCCAGAGCAGATACAACTCAGTGAACATAATTTTAGTGGTCTGGCATTCTTTGGGTTGCTGCACCACATTTTGTGATGAGTCTTTGACATTATTTGAATTGTTAAAAAAATTCCTAAAGTGTCATTTCGTGATGAGATACACTATGCTGCCTGTTTGTTTGTTCAGTTTGATTCAATAGATTGCTGTTCAAACAAAGCTTTGTGTAGACTTATACAATATGATCTGACTTATACAAATAAAGATTCGGATGAGTTGTAACTAGATAAATGGAATATATCAATTCTAGATAATTTAAACCTCGATTTTGAAGTATCCCAGTATACTAGCATATAAATGGTAGGGTAGGATTGCATTTTATCGTGCAGGAGAGGGCAGATGACAATAGGTGACAATATGGAAATATCAGATGGAAAACTTACATGTAGATTGTGAGACCTGTTCTAACTGTATTTTTCTAATCTTCAACCTTTTTTTAATTATTTCTGTATTTTAGTTTTGGTTATTGAGCCATAAATGAACCACATTTCCAATTACTAAGAATAATCTTCACAAAAGATTCTTCACTTTTTTGTGCGTGAACTGCGAATGCTACTAGCCTGTATTCGAGATATAAGCCAAATAGAATATATATCTACTAAACGTGTGCCGTCGATAGATCTCTCTGCCGTAGTGTAGTCTATTTGTGGCCAACGCTTGTTTATTCATATATTTTCGTATATATATTTTTCTGTTGTTGTTTGAAACATTGAAAATATTCTGATTTCCCTTCCTTTTTATATAAATTGTGCAACTATGTTGTTGTCAGCATATGTGTGTCTATATGTACCAATATATTCATTTCCCGTTGTTTACCGTATATCTATGTGTGGTCACTGGTCATTGTTATCCGTCCCTTATCTGTTAGTTGATTCAATCTGAGGTTTTGTCCACTCACCCGATTCTTCTTAAATATCATTTTTAAATACTATTGTCAGGAGAGGAGAAGGTCAAAAATAAATCTATCTATTTTACTAGCTTAGTTCTTTGGTTATAAAAAGAAAAGTCTGGGCAGTATCCCACATTTAATAACTTACAAAAAAACAAGCAACAAACATCAAATATGGAACTTGAAATTGTGATGGATCAGAATGCTCACAATGCAGAAATAATGAGGAACCTTAACAGGTTTGATTGGCTGATTTCTTTTTTGTTTACTACTGTATTGCGCTCATGGTTGCTACTGTCAGATAGGAACATTCATTTTCAAGCTCAATCTGATTTTCTTTGAGATTTGAATGGAAATATTTTCATGACAGCCATCGATTTATTGACAAGAAATCGAATAACAATATATTCGGCTGAATTTTTGTTGAAAAAACATTTGTCGAATCATGCAATATTCCAATCAAAAGGATCGCACATCTACTTGATTTGATTCTTCATTCAACATATCCCTACGTCCAGTTAAATTCATTCCTTTTACTTATTGTTGTCAAGTCCAGATTCATTCATTTTTGAATCGGAACTTTATCATATCCTTTTAAATCCGAATCAGATTCTACTCAAGGAGTTCACGATAATTTCTAATAAAATGTAGCCCTGTAGGTAGGGCTTCAGAATAGTCCAAACGTATTTCCTGTGTGTTGTGAGAGGCAACTGAAAGGAAAAAAAGTGGTAGATTGTTTCACCATCGCCAGGGGCAGATACCACTGCACTTCACCAAAGCAGTTCAGTTCTACTCGAAATGTTTTCCCAAAAAAAAAGGTTTCAAGTGTGTCAAGACAATGCATTCTGTGCAAAACCTCTTTAGATTTGATAAAATTTTTGTTAATAACCTCCACTGGTAGTAATTTTTCTTCTACTTTTGTGTTGAGGATGAATTCGCTTTTTTTTTCAGTTTTCGCAAAGACAAGATTCATTGTGATTTCACAATAAAAGTTGGATCCGAAGAAATGCCGGTTCATAGAAACATACTGTCAGCTGGGTCGGATTACTTCAAGGCAATGCTAGCTCATGATGTGAGAATATTTATGTTTGTGTTGGTTGTACTATACCGATTGTTAATTCTTTTACATTTGTGCATTTGGGTTATAATCTTGGGTTTGGGACGAGATCGATATGGGCTTCAGAAGATCCTAGTGTATTTCCTGCGTTTCAGAAAAGGTGACTAAAGGAAAATAAAGTAGTGGTAGGGGTTTCATTAGAAATAGTGGTAGAGGTTTCCTGCCCTGGGCAGATACCACTGCAATCTACCATATTGGTTTTGTTTTGTACTCGCTGATATTTTATCTTGTAGTAGATCTTTGTCCTTTAAGTGGTCGTTATCTGGCTCCTTTTTGGCCCTGCTTTCCTTGATCGGAGCAAATTTCTATTAAAAAAGTCTGAGTTATTACACTACGTGTTGAGTAGAATGGGATGGATTAACTAGCTGGACTTCCCCGGTCTCGATCTTGGGATATTCAACTGGCAAGGAATATCATATGAATATCATATGAAAATTTTTTTATTCAACTATTTCTATGAAGCGATATCTCAACTTGAATTGCATGGATAAACCGTGAATGCATAATGGCATTTAGAGTTGGTATTATTATTTCTTTCCAGACTAAAGGGAGTCAATCCGGCATTGTTATCATAAAAGAATGCAATCCAGTTTGTGTCACGAAATGTGTTGATTTTATTTACACTGGAACAGGATCTGTATCGGATGAAAATCGTCAAGAATTAATGAAAGTTGCTCACATGATGCAATTGCAAAGTAAGAATTGGTTAGTTCTAGGATTTCCTTACATTTTACTCTGAACATCATTCGAAATCCACTGTGTTAATAGAAAAATGTTTGAACATTTCAGATAAACTAAATTTCAGATATTTGTTCATATTTTGGAACAGAATTATGATTTATATCCCATATTATTAAATAAAATTTTGCATTCATCATATTTGCACTACAAAATGATTTAATTTAAGAATAATTAGAAAACTGAATCCCTCCTAATCAAAATTGTTTTAGCATAGAGATCCAGTTACGCGAAGGCATAGAAGAAAGATGAGTAGTTAGTCCCGCGTTAACCCGACCAAGAGCATAATCGAAATTTTTAAATATTTCGCTGTTGAAATCGATCATCTTTGGTACTTGGTACGATAGGATAGGACATCGTTTTTATCCTGCGGGGGAGGAGATACTAGAATACAGCTTAAACATGTGACAAACCTGTTTCAAATCACGATGAAGGTTTTTTGGATTATCATATTTCTCATATTTCCTGAACATGGACCTGGATGATGGAGAGAGCCGTAAGCAGCGCTTACGTGAACCACTGGCGAGGCATCCAGCAGACCTTTTGCATATAATCATCATCCCTCATGGGATTTGAACCTGCGTCATGAAGATCAGAGATGCGCTTCGTATGCTTGCAGCAATTGGGCTAACCGGGCACCAGGGTACAAAGTTTAATATTTATTTATTGAAGTGCGATAAAATTTTCGTTCCGTACGTAAGATCCGTAAGATCAAATTAACGGCAACCAAACGGTATGAAAACAGTTGGACGAAATAGAACATTCTGGACACTCGAAGAAAACCAAAATTCTGCCACCTTGCAATATAATACAAAAAATGGTTTAGCCTAATTTAGTTTAACAGGCATTCTTTTTAAGCATTTTTGACGATCGCAAAAACCATAATTTACAACCCAAATTTACAACGTCAACGCCTGATCATCTATGGGTGACTGTTATAAAAAGAGAGGCTTAGAGTACAGACTTTGAAAATTGCCCCAACATATTTCAAGGTCAAACACCACTCACTGCACTTTTAATATAGTGTTTCAGTTAATTGACACTGATATTCCATCCTTGCTTGGAGTGAATTTTAAGGAAAAAACATTCATTTCAGGCTCTGCGATGGAATTGCTCTCTTCCTAGAGGAAGATTTGAATTCAGAATCGTTTGTTTCGACCAAACAAATCGCGAAAATGTTCGATTGTCAGAAGTTGCAGAATCATTGCAATGAATTTGCTTTGGAAAACTTCTGCTCAGTTGTTATATCTCAAGATTTCAAATATCTTGACATGGAAGATGTTTCTTATATGATAAAAGCTGAGAAAGCAAAGGTAATGGCAGAGATGGTTGGAAATAATGAGTAAAAGTTGACTCGTTAAGCTTTGTCTCTCAACTGTGTTGCTTTCACTAATGGCAACAACACGTGTGAAATTATCCTAGCGATGCTTTGTGTTAGGTACTGGTAACCAAATGAAAATGGTATTTCTTTGCGTCAATGCTTTGAAATTTGAAGCTTCATGGCCGCAAAGACCAAGTCTACATATCAGCTAGTTTAAAGCACTAGTTTAGCGCTAGTTTAAAACAACAGAACCAGAAAAACACAATCCACATAAACGTGTCTTGCAGGCATGAAGCGTTTGATTTTATAACCATGACATCGTGTGACACAAAATCGATATAAATTTTTTTTGTTTTCTGGTAAGACTCGTGTGTTTAAGACATTTCTCTTGAAAATTTTCATGAAATCCCCAGCAGTCTAAGACATGCTTTTGATTCGATTTTTGTTTTTATTTCCTCCATCGTAATTTATTTACCTCCTCTTTATATCTTTAGTCTCAGGAAATATATAGAGGCAATTCTAAATCTTATTTAAATAATTTCATTATATTGTCAGTCACAACATTGTTTTTGTTTCCAGGCATCTGTTGCTGACAAATGCAAAGCATTGATAATCTGGACTCAACATGAACCAGACGATCGTGTGAAATTCTTTGAAGAAATCTTCAAAACTTTGGATTTGTCGAAACTTAGATTCGAATATGCGAAATATCTTGTGGAGACTGAGGTAGATATGTATCAATCTGGCAACATATTTAAATTTTCTGGGCAGAACCTACACCCTCGACTTGGAGATAAGAACCACGGGTATGGGTTGATCACATGGAGAACCACGTCCTCTCATGCAGATACTACTTCCAAGACGAGTTTTTAAACAAGTTATTCACTAGTTCTTTCTGTACATGGCATTGGTAGGTGGAGGAGGTCGTAACCAGTGGTTACATGAACCACCATTTGTCAGTGAGGAGTCCAGCACTCCTCTCGCAACTGGATTGGAACTTGGAACTAACAATGTTCACAAGTTTAACCTATAACGATATTCGATTGAGAATGCTGTGTTTTTCAGTTTACATGTCTCAAATTTTTCTATTAGGGCTTCCCAACTTTTTTGCAGAATTCTTGATATTTCAAATTGATGGTAATCTGATATTCTCTCGAAAATAAAATTAAAATTCACATTAATGTTTTTTCTTTTCAAGTCTCTTGTTTCCAACTCTTTATTCTGTGTCAAACTGCTCTTCTCAACAGTCAACAATAGAGGAAGCATCAAAGCTAGAGATCATACTTTAACGCAAGGTACGATGTAAATTCGACATATCTGTGTAATGTTTATTTTTAAACTTCAAAAATAAACTCGAGTATATGGAGGAAGATATTTTTAATCGCAATAAGAAATGAAACGAGCTTTATTTCACAGTGTGCAATTAACAGTGTTCACAATTATATCTGGTTGTCAGATTTTTTTTGCGACTTGCCATTCCATCCCATGTGGAATATATGAGGAACCACAAAGTTATCGAGCATAGTCCCTACAGTGGCTTACATAGGGGCACGACGCACGTTATGCTCATTGAAGCCTTTTCCGTTCGTTGGGGTCGAACCCGCGTCTTTCGTTAAGTGTTCGGCAGCTTTTGTCGGTTTCATCATGCCACCACGGCCCGAGTATTTCTAGTTTGTGGTATATTTCTAGCAGGTTTGCAAAAAATCGAAAATAACAATAAACGGTAGCTCATATGGCAAAGAGCTACTACAAAATGTAGTAACAGCAACTGCAATCTGAGTGGGAAACACCTAATAAAGGACTGGGGGAGAATTTACTATTTTTCGCAGAAAAATTTTTCATGTGGCAGCGTAAACTGTCACCCAACAAACGGCTCTGCGAATTTTCTCATATGCAATCCACAAAGATTTTCACTCTTGACAAAGACTAGTCTTACCCAGAGGAAGTGAAATCTCTCGATATCTGACGCATTCTTGCTTTATATAAAAGAGCAGCAGATTTATACATCATGCTTACAGACAGTGAAACAATTCTTGTGAATGTGATTTAACACACAAAGTATCTTTTTCAACCCACTAAACAACTAAAAATAAATTTAAATAGGACTACTAGTTTATTTTTCATGGCACTTCTATGTGCTGAAAATTGAAATTTTACCCATAAAAATCAGAAAAGATTTTCTGATTGGGATATACTATACAAACATGACTGATTGAAATTTAGTGATGGGAATACTAGAAAATGCCACCTGAGGAGCCATAATGAAGGGCAGTGAGTGATATCTGCCTTGGGTGGTGGTAAAACTACCTACCTTTAGTCACCTCTTACGATATGAAGGAAATATGTTATGCGATCCAAAATTTCAATAATACTCACTATTCAAAATTTGGTCAACATTTGATACGTTTCATTGTCACCTGTAATTATGTCATTCATTGTATAAAATCGGAATTTTTGGTTTCATTATACCGTTGATGAACATAATATGAAAAATGTGTGCCTCCAAAACAAAAGCCTAGTTACTCTACTATTTCCATCCTATAGTTCTTTCTATTTTTTACAGCGAGGTCTGTGGAAAACAATAATGGTGAGCACTTGTTTCGTTTATTTTCAAGTTATCTTAGAAGCCCCTCTATGAACTCCTATCATTGCATATATCAAAAAACTGTTGCTAAGTATAATATGATTCATTTACCAACACTCAGAGCTTCCCCTCTTACATATTGTGCTTTGTGTGTGCAAGACTTGAATTTTGTCATCCACAGTTAGAGATAGGAAAATAAGTATTGTAGCTTTTTGGGATCAGTTATGAGTCAAAACCGACAATCAAAACTAATTATAATATTGATATATTTGCTAGCTATCAGAACTTCCTTATTACATTTGCAGACTGTGACTGTTGAAAACCCTTGACTAACTGGGCCTAGTCTTTACATGAACATTTATATTAAGTTAGGTTAAACTTGTTCCATTCTCTAATTAGCGTCCGACGGCCGCCCTTTTCATACTCTCTTATGCGAATCATGATAATAAATTATACAAAAATGTTATCACGAATACCAAAACGTTTGGCTATTGACAAAGAAACAACATTTCATTTCAAAACGAAGAAACAACCTCGCCACACCAGCAGAGACTCTGCACTTAAGTGAATATCTCAACAAGACATGAGTCTTGAAGCAGTTTTTAAGCTAGTTCATATTTGATTGATTTCTAATAAAATCTTAACTACTAAAACTTACATTCTTATATTTTAGTGGTTGCCGTCTTTGATAAAACTTCCAATTCAATCCAAGGTTTCAACCCTGATCTAAAGACTTGGACAAAAATGGCGGTGGGTGTAATATATATCATTTATAACACTTTTTTTTGCAATTACTTATCAGCAGTGTTGATCATGTCCAGTCTGACAAAATTTTGTTACAATAATATTTGCAAACGTCACATTACAATAACATTGAGTTAGAACAGCATAAGTGCATTTTTTGCTGCATATGGTTAGGAAAAGACTTGTATCCGTTTCGGACCGGTGTCTGCTAGAGAAATCATGGGTCTGTTGTTGTTTCTTCATAATTGGCAACATTTGTCAATCCTTCTGATAAAAAAATCGAAGAAGTTCATGATATGCCTTGTTGGCATGTGGGTGTTTTTTTGCAAATTTGAAATAGTATGTTTGTGTTGTGAAGGAGTTCTAAATAAGAATTCATTATTAATAGAATGACGGACATGTCAGATACATAAGGTAGATATATGAAAAATCTGTATAACAATGCGTTGCACTGCTCCCTCTTCAAGTTCACTTTTCTCTTCCTCATTATGCTGGCCCAGACCCTCACTCAGATCCTTGCAAGTAATTTGTTTCTTCCTATGATTTCCATTCATAATTAAGAATGTGTCCAATGATATTTCTGCTCAACAATTTGTTGCTGTTGTTCTTCATGATGACATATATGTTCTTGGATATACCAGGGAAAGTCATTGTTTAAGAAATTATTCTGATTCTCCATCAACCTGGGAAAGACTTCCTGATCGGAAAACCAATGGAAGATTGAGAGCTGTAACGTTAAAAGGTATGTTTGCAAAACATGTTTACTTAGGCAGCAATGCTCTGTGCTCACGCATGGCCACCATGTAGGGGATGCATCCCCACCATCCTCTGAAACTGGGAAATATATTAAAATGACAGAAACTTCAAAAATTACATACATTCCAAGAACACGACATTATTACATAGTTAGATGGTTTATTTTACAATGTGTAATCATGAATGTAACACATTTTTATAGTTTCAATTATGATACCACACACAAAATTGTTGAAATTATATACACAATGCATACAAGACCTTTAAGGGGCACCGAGGCTTCTGACCCACATATTAGCGCCACATTAGCTGATGATGCGACAGACCACTGAGAGGTGAAATTTCCACTCTTTTTCTCAATGATCCATTGCAACATTTCCAATAAGAATTTCTAAATAAGAAAGTGTCACGTCAAGTCAAGTAGAAGTTTGAAAAAAATAAGAATGGAAAAAGTGCTTGGTTGACGTTTCAAGCTAGGTATACACTGCTGGAAATTCAACCTAGATTTATGTGATGACATATATAATATCCAATAAAAAACTCCAAGAGTCCATTATCAATCTCTTTTAGAACACATGGTTCACGTTGCAAGTTTTGATCCTTCATTTTTACATTCTCGTTTTTTTATTTGACAGTAAAGTAATATAGCTCACTGCAGGCTGCAACTTTTATTCAAATTGCACTTAAATGTGCCGACAAAGATCTGAAAATAAGCCTGTTCTCACATTCATTCAAAAAGATATTTATCAGTGGAATAATCGAAATCTGTGGGATAATTCACAGGTATGATATACGCTTTCGACGACTGTAGTCCTTCAAGCTCTATTGTTGAAAAGTTTGATCCTTCTATGAACTCCTGGGATCAAGTTACCAACAAACCTGTCCCTGCCAAGGGATGTGCTGTTGTTGCGACAAAAGGTATTTAATCGGATAAAACTTAGTTGGTTGAGGTTGCCTCAGCCTCAATTGGAGTGAATTTCAACATTCCTATTATTATATTAAATAGCTTTTAATAAAAGAAATAAAACATTTAGAAAGTTGAAATACAAGTACAATTTTCAGTCTTCACCTTTTCAACTTCACTCATTTCTGCACTCAAAAGGAATAGCAACTGAATATGACATGGTACAAATGCATGACCAGTTTGGATATTTTTGTGAACATTGATCACTGGTGAGATCTGTCAATTGATTCTGATCCCAATAATCTTGCATGGTAGATATAAATGATTTGTCTATTCATTGTCTACTAAATTGTACTTTAGATTACATTTACTGCATCGGTGGATATGTTGACGGACAGGGATCACTTACAAATAATCTTCGGCTTGATCCAAATATTCTAAAATGGCGCACAATGCCTGATATGCCATCTGAAAGATGCTATGCATCTGCTGTAGAGTTGAATGACAAGATCTATGTGTTAGGTACGTCTCATACGTCTTACTTAGATACGAGGGAAATGTACAGCAGATAGTTTAATTATTATAATTTTGAAACTGAAATGAATATTTGTGTGGAGAGATAATTTACTCTAGTGGAAGTCACCATCTTTCCTGGGATTCGTTACTGAAGAAAATTGAACATCCTGATATTTTTACCTACAATTTAACACATTATGGGAATTGTAAATCTTGTTTATTATAGTTTTTGTGTTATTTGTGATCTGGATCTACATTCTGAAATATACCACAAGCATACATAACAAGCAGGCAGGATTAACATTGCTTGGGAAACAATCTTATGTCAACATCTTCTATCTGTACTCAAGATAGCTGCTTTATATTGTGACTTTAAAATTTGGTCAGCGCATTGGTTCAACCCAATTTATTCGTCTCAGGACGAAAAATAATTTTCAAACATATCAAATATGGGCCATTGATGATGGATTGCGAATTTTTGCCAAAATGAAATTATTGACACAGCTAGTCTCTCTATATAACATTTTTTAAATCTTCAAACAGTAATCTTTTATTACCGTGTTAATAATATCTCACAAATAATAATAATAGGCGGATATAATGAAAATAGCTCATGGAATCTCTCACTTGCCACTGCTGTCTGTTTTGATACTGCTGCGGAGACCTGGACATCAATTGCCAACATGAATCATGCAAGACAAAGCCTGGGTTCCTGTGTTGTCAGAGACAGAATATATGTGATTGGAGGGTGGGTTTTTTCAATTAAATTTCTTAAAGTAAGGTTTTATGTTGATATCCTTGAAACCACTGAAGCACTTAGAGCTACTACAGTTAAATGAAACCCTTGATTTATATAACAATTGAAGTTGAAATCTCCATTCGCTGTTAGTTTTATTACAGTCTTCTTAAAATTTTTCATTTTTATGAGGTATGATAAGGATTAATTATTCATACGTAAAATACAATCTCATTGTGCAAAAGATGTAAGTTTTCAAATTTTTGCTTATGTCATAGAGTTATAGCAGTTAAGAGTTATATAACACCAAATGAATAATATATGTTTGCTATAGGATTTATATCTGATTTTTTCATAAAAATTCAAATGCAAGAATATAATAAACTTAATACTTTGTGACATGAGAACATATTTTCATATGTATGCTTAATATCATCTCAATTAGTACATGCCAACCACCCAACCCAGAGCTTAAACAAACCAAAGCTTTTCCGCAACTCTGTTCGCTTGAAAGTGTCGGCCCGATTAAGGCCTCGCCCAGGTCAATGAATAAATTAGTGGCTGTGAAAATTTGTATATTTGTGACTTCACTCACATCAGGATCTGGATGGTAAGGAAACAATGATTGGTGGGTGGTTTATCCGTATTACAACATATTACAGACATTTTTTAGTGAAAATTCAATCTTAACAAGACAGAAGCAACACCTAGACAAACCAACCAATATGGAAAGGGGCTAAACAGATTGTAAAATCCAGTAACTGCTCCTCAATCTCATAACATGACTTAAAATCGGAAGATGCAAGGCTGTGCCATTACCTTATAAACATGACATTCATGTACCAGAACCACCTCTTTTCTCATTGCTGATACATATCCCTCGATATTCTGCTCTATTTTATCATGGCAGGTATGGTAACAACACCATTGAAGAATATGACTTGGTGCAGAACAAGTGGAATGTTGTAGGTTCAATTACTGGAAAATCCACCAACCCGGAAGCTTCAATTGCTTTGATCTCGCCTACTTAATGGAATCACATTATCTATTCACAATATAAAGAACAATTTCAGTTATCCCATTATCCCAGAATTTATTTTTCTGTTATCACATGGGCTATGAAAATTTCTTCAAAATTGGAAATCATGTATAAAATATAACAAATTGTGTGATGTATTTTTTTCATAGCCACTTATTCGGGCGAATCACCCTGAACAAGGCCCAGTAGTAGCAGTCACTTATAGGCAAACAGGGTTAATTCCTTGGGGTCAACCAAGTTATTGCAGCCTGGGCTTAAGCATGGATTAACAAGCCGGCTTTGCCAGGACTCATCCCAGAGACTTCCAATCTACAATGCCAACGTGATATCCACTGGGCCATCGTAACCTTGTATGATACCCTGTTGCCAAATAGATAAAGGCCTAACTCCCTTCCGATAGTTCCATACAGTGCTTTAAAATTCAATGCACCAAATGAATTTTTTACTTGAAATTCCCTCTAGGCAAGGCTGGAAGCAGCTCCCAAAGGGAACCAACCCACATCCACTAAATAGCAAAGAGCTACTAAAAGATATGGTTACCAGCAAGTGCGCTCTAAACGGAAAACATCTCAAACACAACTGAACCATTATCTGCCCTGGGTGATGGTAAAACCAGCTACCACCTCTTTGCGCACTTTTAGTCGCCTCTTACAACACGCTGGAAATATGGTAGAACTATTCTAAAGCCCATACCTACAGGGCATGAAAACATTGCTAATAAAATCTTGCTTTCAAACAAGATATAACTTTTTTCACTCAATGTTATGGTCAAAAATATAAAATTTTCCCATCCTTTAATTGAAATTCACTTTGAGCAAGGCCGGAAGCAACACCTAAAAGAAACTACCTAACATGAAATGAAAAATAAGAATCCATACAGAATTTAACCACAATAGTAGAGTGCAGCAAGCGGCATCTACCATTGGCAACGGTAAATGCTTCTACCACATCTTTTTTTTTGCCACCTTCAAAATGACAGTTGATATATTTCCTGCATATCGATATAGGAGGCAGAATACAGAAAAATACAGAATATAGCACTAGCACCCAGAGGAAATGCCACTCTCTGCATCCAACTATATTAGTTCTTTTTGGATTGTTTACAACTTGGGTACGGTCGCTTGTATCCCATTTTACACAGCAATTTGCCATATATCTTTCATGTACATCTGCCAAAAGTGCACTAAAAGAAAAGATTATTTTTAGATGCCTATCTTTTCCACAAGAATCAAAACGGTATAAATGTTAAAGAAAACTTCAAGTTTCCATTGACTTATCTTTATGTTTTTGCTTGCATTGTGTGCCGGAATCGTACTTTTCTTTGGGTATCCCGTATGTTTCTTTGAATGGACAAAACGGCTTCAACACTACTGTTTCATAACAATATTGATGATTTTGAACCTTCCGAACCTCAAAAAAAGATACAATTTTAGTCCTCTGGCAATAGATATTATGAACTATTATCCATTTATAAATCCGTTTTTTAAGGTATCTGAGTAGCTGCCTTTCTGGTTTATGCCTTGTCTATTTATGGATGCCCGGTTAGCTCAATTGGTAAGGGGTTATGCTCAGATCTAGTTATCTTAGATCTCTGATTGTCAAGACGCAAGTTCCAATTCTGTGGTGGATGATGATTATATGCTGGACGCCTCGCCGTTGCACGATGGTTCACAAATGCACTGCTTACGGCTTCCTCCTTTAATCAAATCCACACACAGGAAAGGAGGAGACACATGATTAGCCAAAATATATTCAACCTCTATTCTGAACTGGTATCTGCACGAGAGGCCGTGGTTCGCCATACCATTGAGTTGTATTCTTTCCTTTTCTGCAGGATAACAATGAAAACCTATTCTATTTCCTACATGTAAATATTTGTTTATTGAATATCTTTTACTGTAGTGTGAGTTAGATAGCTTAAGTCATCTTTACATTTATATAGAGCAGCATTTTATTACATAGTTTGTTTTTCAATGTTTGCACTGTAGTCTGTACCTATATTTTGTTATGATGAACCCCTGAATAACTCTTTAGAAGTGTATAACATTATTATATCGCAGAATTTATTAATAGAAGTATTATTAACTCTAAAAATATTAGTTACAAACCATTCATGATTGATCATAATAATGCAGAATAATTGTATATATTGAACTCTGGTCATTTCCCTTATATCTAAACCTATTGCGTTTCATCTACTACAATGATATCATTTCAATTTCATGTTTTTAATCAAATAATGTATTATGTCACGCATGAGCCGCAAAGTTATTGTGTCTTGGTCCACCTTTCATTCAAACTGCAAACTTGAAAATATGAGTCATTGTGTTTAATACCAAACAATTATACTTTATTCCACCTTGAATTGTTCCTGCTTGACAAAATAAAAATAAAATATTTGGCTGCAGTTAGGTGTTCTATGGGTAGTTCTTAATTTTTCCTGTTTCTTATGCTAGACAAAATATAAATTTTAATCGGGTATTTTATGGAGCATTGTTTGGCGTTTCACCTCCTTGTCAGAATTTCCGTTTGTGTATGTATTTTGCTGAATCATGAGAATTGTGTTGAAGACATACCTCGTTTGGCAGCTATCTTGGCTTGAAGTAGCTTTGCTATTCGTCCGAGATGATCGGTAAAGAATTAGCATTAGCAGGTCGATCTTTAATGAATGAATTAAATATTCTGTTCATCAACCAGTCAACTCACTGCCTCGAACCAATAGTCAATTTTATTTCATCACGAAATGCAGATAGTAGATGTTGAGATGTAGGTTTGGCTCGATCGGTAAGACGCAGGTTCGAATCCTGTGAGGTATGATGATTATGTGCAAGAGGTCTGCTGGATGTCTCACTGGCACGGTGGTTCACGTAAGCACTGTTCACTCCACACAGGAAAAATGGCAACTTTGTACCATACCTATTGTTTGCCAAAGACATGCTTTGCCCGAAAGATAGACAAACTTAAAAAATAGGGGGATTTTTAGAATCCGTTAATGTCAAATTTTTAGCCAAGATGAGAAGATAGCTAATCGATGGTCAATGGCTCATAAGAGCTATATTTTGCGGGACAAATTAGCCGAATCTGTTTCTATTGTGCACCAATCAGGTCCATGCATGGAAAAATGAGAGATTAGACAAGCCAAAAACTTTCACTCCAATTCGAAATTGGTATCCGCAGGAGATGTCGTGCTTCGCCATATGAATAAGTTGAATTCTCGGCTTGCTTATCCTGCAGGATAAAAATGCGATGGCCTAGTGGTTAAACATGTGGGCATCGCAGTTTGAAGATCTCGGGTTCGAGTCCGGTTTGTTAATCCATGCCTCCCGCTCAACCCAGGGTGTAATACCTTGGGTAGGCTAAGCCGAACAGAAAAAGATCATTTCTTTCCAGCAATTCTAACACTGCCCATTTATACAGTATAAGTGGTCGATGGTACTTGGCCTTGGGCAGAGTGATCCACTCCAGGAAGTGGCTATAAAATAAAAAATTTTCATCGAGTATTGTATTTTTCAATACTTCGCAAAATGAACTTCTTGAGACTTGAGTGGGAAACAACTGACAAAACATTTGTAGTAGTCTAGTCTTTTTGTGCGTCTGACTACTCTTAACTAGATACATATAAAAGAAATACATTGCATTTCTTTAAATATAGTACAGAAAGCTCTATAATGTATTGACTTCCAAAAGTTAAATATCTGTGCTACAAACTTTCGACCTGTAGATTTTGTAGTTGCGTTGGCCAACATGCAAAGTCAAAAATGCGAATACTTGGTCACGTGACTGGCACCCTAATGGCGCCATTGGCACTTTTTGAATGCCTCTTGTAATTCTGATGCCAAGTAAACAAAAAACCAGATACGAGTGCTGTTATACAAGTGCGGAGTAGAGATCGTGTGGTGCAGAACCGTATCTGTAGCGTACTACTATAAAAGTAAATACAGTGTATATATATATAAAGTGAATACAGAATATAATCTGGTGCAAGAGTTGTTCGTGAAACTGGTGAGATATGGGCGCTACATCGCCAGGTATTACGTTTGCTGAAAAACTGAGACATGCAAAGGGTGAAAGAAAAGCAGACGAAGAGGCACGAAAGAAAACTGATCGATCTAAATGCATGAAATTGAGTTTTGAACAACCTCCAAGTAGAAAAGAACTTCGGGAATTTTTTAGAAAACTTGGATTCCAATTGAAAAACATTGATGGTATGGTGCAAACACCTAGATCTGGAGTGGATATTACCTTTAAATCAAGAGAAATAGCTGTAAAAGTAGATAGAGAGATTTGGCGGTTGAAAAATGAGGGAGTTCTTGGACTACCAATGCATAGACTGTATATTCCTGATAGTGTTGCTGTTTTTATTCATTTGGTTCCCACCCCATTGGAAAATGAGAAAATAAAGGAACACATAGAAAAAGAGCATGGCAAGATCAGTGACATATTCGAACTTACAGACGACGAAGGTATTAAAAACGGTATTAGAAGATTTTTCATAGCCAAAGATGACTTGAATGCTAAGCCTATAAAAAGTTATATAAAAATAAATGGACACAACATTTTAGTAAAATATTGGGAACAGAAACCTACATGCCGTATTTGTGGAGAAAATGACCATCTGATGGAAGAATGTGTATGGTACATCCCAAAACTAGAGAGATATAAAAACCCATTAGTTATTGATAATACAAAAACACAATACGAAAAAGAATTTCCTGCGATTCCTAAAAAAGATGATGAAAACAGAAATGAGACACCGAGGAAAATCTTAGAAGAAAATATAACGTTTGACCTTGATCAACTTGACAATCAGGTCACCAGTACACCAGCAATCCCAGAGAACACTGAACTCATGAATTTGTCTACTATAAGTCCAATAAAAAATGATGATGATGATATAGGAATAATACAAGGAAAATTTGTACAGCTTGATTCTGAATCTACAGAAAACAACTCAATGACTACTGGCAATTCCTCCACAAAAAGTTACATCGGAACACAAGTCCGATCCAAGAAAGAAAATTTGAGTAGAATTGACACTAGAGATACAGACAGTGATGAAAGTATCGATGAAACTCAAAATCAAAGCAAAAAGATCAAACAACTAATTGATAGTGTGGAAAGTACAACAAATCAAAATGCACAAGAGAAGAATGAAAAAATGGAAGTTGATATTCCACCATCATCAAAATCCCTCCACAGTTTATAATGACAAGAATATTCTTTCCAATATTTACAATGTTTGTATATTTAAAAATACTAACACTAAACGCAAATGGATTGGGAGATAATAATAAAAGAAAAGAAATATATCAAGAATTAAACAATCAGAATGCCGACATTATACTACTTCAAGAGACACATAGTACACCTGATAAAGAACTAGCATGGGGAAAAGAATGGCACTGGGGAACCAGCATATGGAACTCTGGGACATCAAATTCGAGAGGTGTAGCAATATTATTATCAAATAAGCTCTCAAAATATACTTTTTTGGATGTATGTTGGGATTCAGATGGTAGGGTAATAGTTGGGGACATTGATATATGTGGTGAAAGATTACATGTGGTGAATATCTATGCACCGTGCAAAACAGAATCGAACCTGAGATCATTACAAGAAAATTTTTATGACAATTTATATCCGTATGTTTACTCTTCTAACTTTGTAATATTAGGTGGAGACACCAACTGTGTACATGACATAGAATGTGATAGGACTTACGTATCTTCAAATAAAAGACCCAAAAATAAATATGTTTCACAATCCCTAAATGATTTGATTGATTGCTTTAATTTTGTTGATTCTATTGAATATTTTTCTGATAAACAAAATCTTTATACCTGGAGAAATAGTTTGGTCCAAGCTAGATTGGACAGGATTTATATACCCCCTCTCAATATTATAACTTCTATCAAAAGCATTCCTACGATCCACTCAGATCATGACATGTTTAGTGTGGAAATACAGATTAATACTGAGATCATAGAAAGAGGAAATGGTTATTGGAAAAATAATGTAACAATATATAAAGATAGAGAATTTTTGGATGAATTTAAGGGAAAATGGGAAAAGTGGAAGACGTTAAAATTTATGTATAAATCTAAATTAGAATGGTGGATTGATATGAAAGATAGAGTGAAAGACTTGACTAGAAAATATTCAGTTAAAAAATCAAAGAAGTACAAGGAAGAATATATTGTAATGATTGAAGATTGTTTTCGAATTTTGATATGACCATGAGCTCACCGAGGGGAACCCTGATTTTGTCTGCGTAGAGTGACTTGTGGCTATATAAACCGACGGGTCAATGTATAGCTCTCTTTCTGCTCAAGACATCTCCCTGAACGGTGATTTTGTAAGTTTCTCTTGTTTTGGTAATTTTACTTGTAACCTAATAGTTCTTTGTAGGTTTTAGCTTAGGGTATTCAATACACTGGTTAGTGCTGTATTTAATAGCCTACCAGAATTTAGTGTAAGCCGTTAGATCTTTATCGATTAGCCTAACCTTTTTATCTGTCTTGTCTTACTTTCGTTTGTTTCATTCATCATTAATATACTTGCCTGCACATAATCCTGTAACCTGATAACTGACTGGTCGACTGGCGGGGGAATATTCAGATTCTTTAGACCGGGTCATTACAAATTTTGGCGAGCACGCCAGGATTATGGGTAGGCGAAGTAAGTCTGCTACGAACCACGACCTCGGTTCAGTACCGGTAGTAAAGATGAACAATTTGCAAGAATGTTTAGACAACCTAGGGGCGTTTGAAGAGTCTGTCAAAAGTAGACAACTAGCCCTCGAAGATTGGCTGACGGAACAACAAGGTGAAATAGGCTCAATTAAGATGTCCATGAACCAGATGAAAGGTGAAATGGGGAAAATGAAAGATGATATAGGTAGTGGCTTTGAAGAAATAAAACGATTGTTGTCTGATGGATTGTCTATGGGTTTGGGTAGGTGTAGCGAAGACCAGCCTGATGCCAATGACACGAAGTCCGGTAAGAACGTTGACTTTCAAGTGGAAGAAGATACTGATGTGAAAGAGGTAAGGGCAAAACCGATTTTAAAAACGCCGCAGTTGGGCATGACAAGGCCAGTGTGGCATACCGGCAACTTGACAGATGGGTCCCCTAGAGGTGAGGGACCCATGACTAGCATGAGTGGACTGATGACTGATCTAGCGTCCCCACTTGGTAGCAGTACTCCTGCGTCTTTGCCGAAGGTTCTTGCCTCTGCGGGTAATGATAGTTGGAATTTTTATAGACTTCCTGAAGTGGCCTCTAGCGGGTCGGTGGTAGGTAGTCGGCATGCCCGCCCGCCGGAAACTTTTAGCGGGGGTGATGCGATGCAATGGTCTGATTACATGTGTCATTTTTACGTTGTGGCTAAGCGGAATGGCTGGTCAGAAGAGGAAGCGGGCCTCGAACTGGCTGCCAGCATGAGAGGGCCCGCTTTAGGGGTATTAAACGAGATGCCCTTGGCCGAACGTTATGAGTATAAGTCGATACTTGCTCATTTTGATATGCGGTTCAGTCTCGGAAATGGTGAAGCGCTCTGGCGAACCAAATTTCATAGACGCGAAATGGCGCCAGAGGAAACCCCGTCCGACTTCGCCGCGGCTCTGCGGACGATGGGACTGAAAGCTTACCCGACGCTGAATGGTTCAGCTCGTAACGAGCTTATTAGGCAGCAGTTTTTAATGGGCCTTTATGATAATGATATGCGAATTCAGGTGACAATGCGGCAACCGGTTACGTTGAATGACGCGGTAGCTTCGGCCACTCTGTACAATACCATGAAGCGTGGAAGAGAAGTAGGAGGGGTTAAGATCGCCCAAAAGCCGGTAATAGCTGCAGTAAGTGCTGTACGGTCGGAGATGACAGGTGAGCCGCTAGGTGATAAGGTAGGTCTTTTGCCTTTTCAAGATATGTTTGTTAAAGAGATGACCGAGTTCAAAGCTATGATGATTGAATTGAAGTCGATTATACAGAATAGTTTGACGACTACTTTTCGAGGACCTTCTAACCGGCGTAGAGGCTGTACGGTGTGTGGTGATAGTGGGCACCGTACAACGGCTTGCCCAGACAGAGTTTGTTTTAACTGTCAAGGAAAAGGACATTACGTAGCGGAGTGTCCGAACCGCCAAAGGGGACCAACTGATAGTAGTACCAGTAACCGTGCGGGGGGCGAAGATTTAAACTCCCAGCAGCGGAGTTGAGGTCCTCATCCTTCGCTGTGTCCTTCAATGACGACCGATCAATGGGCCACGAATCATCACACCTAATAGCTTCCTTGGTATTAGAGGCTAGCTGGCATGTAGATGCTTTAGTCAATGATTTACCGGTACGGTTTCTCATCGACAGTGGTTCTGGAACTACGTTAATAGATATTTCGATTTACAAGGCTTTTGGTGGGGAAATTGACAATTTGAAAAAATGTTCCCAAAATTTTGTTGCTGTAGGTGGTTCTCCTTTAAAGCCTTTTGGAACCGTGGATATTAAGTTAACGATGGACGTTGTTACAACTGTACAGACAGTGGTGGTAGCAAGTCTGGGTATGCAAGTAGGTATACTGGGAATGGATTATTTTATGCAGCATGATTGCGTGCTGCATATGTCTGAAGGGTGTCTGGAAACGGGAGGGGAGCGTATAAAGCTACATCGAGGGCAGATGGTGCCAGGGTGTAGGGTGATCCTTGCAGAGGATGCGTTGATCCCTCCGTTTTCAAAAATTGTAGTGCCGGGGCGAATGAACAGTCGCTGGCCGGGGGGAGGGTGCCACTCGTCAGCGTTAGTTGAGCCGACTTGTGTGCTTTCGGATGAAGTATCTAATAAGGGACTTGAAATGATTGCGAGCGTAGTGGACGCAAGTAGGCCTACCCTGCCATTACTTTTAGTTAACACTGGTCCAAGGGAGGTCAGGGTGTCACGGGGTTTACTTATGGGAATTGCGCAGCCTATCTCTATGCCCTCTTCGGACCGTTGTAAGAATGAGCCCATGGTAGACATTACGTGTGTGGGGTCGGTCACTGTTAATACCCTGCCTGAACATCTGCGACCGCTACTTGATTCGATCCCCGACCTCTCGGTCGAACAAAGATTGAAAGTGAGTTCATTGTTGTGCGAATTTGTTGATGTTTTTGCTGGACCCGGTGGCCAGTTAGGTCGTACTAATGTAGTGCAACATAAAATTATTACTAACAATGTACACCCCATCCGACAACCCCCGCGGCGGCGACTGGGCTGGGCGAGGCGGCGCATAGCGGAACAAGAAGTAGATAAAATGCTGGCTCAGAATGTAATAGAATGTAGTACTAGCCCGTATTCCTCGCCGGTGGTCTTGATACCTAAGAAAGACGGAAGTATGAGATTTTGTGTGGACTATCGGAAATTGAATGAAGCTACTTTTAAGGATGCTTATCCGCTTCCGCGTATCGACGATATAATTGAAGCTCTAAATGGGGCCCAATGGTTTTGCGCTTTGGACTTGGCTAGTGGGTATTGGCAGGTGGAGGTCGATCCAGAGGACAGAAAGAAAACTGCCTTCAGTATTCCAGGCAAAGGCCACTTCGAATTCCAAGTAATGCCATTCGGTTTAGCCAATGCCCCAGCTACGTTTGAAAGGATGATGGATGGAGTGTTGGGTCATCTGCTGTGGAAAAAATGTATGGCATTTTTAGATGACGTTATGCCCTTTGGAAGGGACTTCGACAGCACTCTGGCAAACCTGAGAAGTGTATTTGAGTGCCTTCGAACTGCCGGGTTACGATTGAAGCCCAACAAATGTCAGTTGTTTCGTCGTAAAATCACGTACTTGGGATATGTCATTTCCTCCGAAGGTGTAAGGTGCGACCCCAATACTGTTTCGTCGGTGCGAGAATGGGCAATTCCGCGTACTGTTTCGGAAGTACGCAGTTTCTTAGGCACCGCGAACTATTACAGGCAGTTTGTTCGGGACTTTGCGTCAATCACCGCTCCTTTGACACGACTTACGCGGAAGAACACATCTTTTAAATGGGATCTGCAATGCCAAGAGTCGTTTGATGAGTTAAAGAAATTGCTCACCACAGGGCCCATTTTGGCTTTTCCTAGAGAGGAAGATTATTTTATTCTCGACACAGATGCGAGTGGTGTCGGAGTGGGTGCTGTACTGTCACAGGTGCAGGACGAAAAAGAGCGTGTAATCTCATACGCTAGTCGTGCACTCAATAAGGCCCAAAGGGGTTATTGTACTACTCATCGGGAACTTTATGCTGTTGTTTTTGCCGTGCAGCATTATAAACATTATTTGTGGGGTCGGAAGTTTACTATTCGCACTGATCATGCATCATTGAAATGGCTTTTCAATTTCAAGGAACCCGAAGGCATGATAGCTCGATGGCTTTCAATTCTTCGCACGTTCGACTTTGTGGCGGAACATCGGCCAGGTTCCCGACATGGCAACGCAGATGGCTTGTCCAGAAAGCCACGAAGGCGTTGCAAACGGCATGAATGTAATGAGTGTGTCGATGACAACAATGAAGTCTTGGCGGCAGCTATTCAACCCCAAGAGTCTGAGTGTAACTGTTTGGAGTCTGTTTCGAAGCAGCAAATAAAACAAGGGCAACGGGAAGACAGTGAAATTTCGCCAGTACTATACTGGCTGGAGGAGCAACAGAGAAAACCAGAGCCTATGGAAACCATGCCTTACTCCAGCGCCACCAAAAAGTATCTTACACAGTGGGCATTGTTAAAGGTAGACGAAGAACTCTTGTATAGAGTATGGGTACCACGTCTTAGCGCGTCGACTGACACTTTACAATTGGTCACACCTCGCACCCTGAGAAGGAAGGTGTTTCACCAGCTTCATGCTCTAAGAACAGCTGGTCATTTAGGAGTACAGAGAACGTATAAGAGCTTAAGATCACGTTTTTACTGGCCTGGAATGAAAAGAGAGATGTTTCTAGCTGGTGCAAATATTGTAAAATCTGCTGCTCTACAAAAATGGGACATGGTAAAAAGAAAGCAGAGCTTACACAAATGTTAAGTGGGTCTCCCATGGATCGTGTGGCTGTTGATTTTCTGGGGCCTTTGCCCGTCACTCCTCATGGAAATGAATATCTATTGGTGGCTTCCGATTATTTTACAAAGTGGGTCGAATGCTTTCCCCTGCCCAATCAAAGAGCAGACACAACTGCAGATGCCTTGGTCACAGGCTTCTTTTCGCACTTTGGAGTGCCCCGGATACTACATAGCGACCAGGGCCGGGATTTTGAGTCACATCTTTTTCAACAAATGTGTCAATTGTTCGAAATTGAAAAGACTCGCACCACCCCTTATCATCCCAGATCAGACGGCCAGGTGGAGCGTTTCAACAGAACGATTCAGCAAATGCTAAAAGCTTTCGTAGACGACAAACGCTCCGATTGGGATGAACATATTCCGTATTTGGTAATGGCATACCGCGCTACGGTTCATAGTAGCACCGGGTATACGCCCAATATGCTCATGCTGGGGCGAGAGGTAAACTTACCGATAGATGTTATGTTCGGACAACCACCGAGGAATGTGAAGTACAAGTGTTACACTGAATTTGTCCAGTGGTTCCAAGATGTTACTGAGCAAGCTTTTGAGTGTGCCCGGGAAGTTTTGAAAGTTAGTGCTGAAAGACAGAAAAGAAATTTCGACAAGCTGGTGACCAAGCAAGAATTCAATGTTGGAGATTTGGTGTGGTGTGGTATTTTTATCCTCCGAAAAAGAAAAAACTTAGCTCTGGATGGGTGGGCCCATTTGAGATCATTAATATTTTGACTAATCATTTGTATCGGATCAAGGAAAAAGGGGGAACCAGGATACGAGTCGAACATGTTGACCACCTACGTCCATTCATTGAAGAGTCGATTCTAAATGACCACTTGCCCTCACCCACAGATGTACCATTGCGCACTCCGGAAGAAGAGGTCCCTCAAATAACCGAGAATTTGTTAGAAGAAACTGAACATGTCCCCCGAGAGCGACGCCGGCCTGCTTATCTATCAGACTTTGTAACTTAGACCAAACTCGCTTATTCGACCTGCCCAGTCACCGCGGTAGTGTAGGTTTTGTAGTATTCTTGTCTCGCCAATTTTTTATATGCCATTTGTTAATACTTATTGTGATGTATATTTTTTCTACTGTGTGTTCGAATAATTTTCGTCTCTTTGGTAGATGTTGATTTGCAATCATCATCTAGGAAAGAGAGGAGTAGTGTAATGATTGAAGATTGTTTTCGAATTTTGATATGACCATGAGCTCACCGAGGGGAACCCTGATTTTGTCTGCGTAGAGTGACTTGTGGCTATATAAACCGACGGGTCAATGTATAGCTCTCTTTCTGCTCAAGACATCTCCCTGAACGGTGATTTTGTAAGTTTCTCTTGTTTTGGTAATTTTACTTGTAACCTAATAGTTCTTTGTAGGTTTTAGCTTAGGGTATTCAATACACTGGTTAGTGCTGTATTTAATAGCCTACCAGAATTTAGTGTAAGCCGTTAGATCTTTATCGATTAGCCTAACCTTTTTATCTGTCTTGTCTTACTTTCGTTTGTTTCATTCATCATTAATATACTTGCCTGCACATAATCCTGTAACCTGATAACTGACTGGTCGACTGGCGGGGGAATATTCAGATTCTTTAGACCGGGTCATTACAATATGAAGGATCACAAGAAATTAGAGGATTTAAAAATACAAATGGATAAAGGACAAAAAGTATTAACAAAGTTCAACACCCTAAAAAGGGAAATGCTAAGAAAATATAAAGATAAAATAAGTAAAATATTGATACAAAATCAAGCAGATAACCTAGACTATAATGAAAAATGCAGCAGATATTTTTTTCAAAATTGGAAGAAGAAAAGAAGTAATTCTATAATAAAAACCCTAATCGATGATGAAGATGGCAAAAAATACATGAAAATACAGGACAAAATGAACATAGCCGCAAAATTTTATACCAATTTATTCAGGAAACACACCACAAAAATAAAAAAACAAACAACATTTTTGGAGACCATTACACCAGATATGAAAATTGAAGAAGATGAAGCAAAAGATCTAGAAAGAGATATACAACTAGAAGAAATAACCACCACTATAAAAAACATGAAGGACGGAAAAGCGCCAGGACCAGATGGAATTACTGTCGAATTTTATAAACAATTTTGGGATATCATAGGTTCAGACTTTACACAAGTAGTAACAGAAATATATGACTCTGATGAAATAAATGATTCTTTCAAGATTGGATATATTACGTTAATTTATAAAAAAGGGGAACAGAGTAAAATACAGAATTATAGGCCCATCAGTTTACTCAATACAGATTATAAAATATTGACAAAGATTTTTTCTGCACGAATAAAAAATATTTTACCAAAATTGATTACCTCACAGCAAACTGCTGTACCAGGACGTAAAATACAAGACACACTAACGTTGATAAGAAACATAACAGCACAGGAAAAAAACAAAATTGGAGAATCTGCATTATTATCACTGGATTTCAAAAAGGCATTTGATTCAATTGACCTGGATTATTTATATAAAGTTTTGGAAAGATTTGGAATAAAAAATAGGATGATGGAATTTTTAAAGAAATTATACAGAAATGCAGATGCACGCATTTTAATAAATGGGTTCCTAAGCAATAAAATACATCTTCAGAGAGGAGTTAGACAAGGAGATCCTTTGAGTCTCTTTATGTTTATAATTGCAATTGAACCCTTGGCTAGGTATATAAACAATGATAAACAAATCTGCGGAATTATGACACCAGGAAATAGAGAAATTAGAAATGCTGGATATGCAGATGATATAACACTGATACTTCAAACAAAAGCATCAATTAATCAATCATTATGCATACTTCAAGATTATGAAGAATCAACCGGATTGAAGTTAAATAAAAGAAAAACAAGACTGCTAAAATTAGGTATTTGGAAAAACAATGAACAAATTAAAGATATAAAAGAAGAAGATAGTTTAGAGATTTTAGGTGTGATTTTTAGTAATGAGGACACTACAGTAATCAATTGGAGAAAATGTATAGATAGAACAGAAGAAATTATAGATGAATTGAATAGGATTAGAGTTACTTTAGAAGGAAAATGCCTTTTAGTTAAAATGAAGATATTACCCCAGTTCTTGTATATCTCTAAAGTATTCCCAATGTCACATAAAATAGGTAAAGAAATTAATATGATAGTTGAGAGGTTTGCTTTTGATGGTAAATTTAAATTAAATATTTCAACGTTGTGTAGACCTAAATATGCGGGTGGTTATGATATTATTAACATACCGATGTTTTTGAATTGTATGTACACAATGAGAATTTTGTATTATTTTGATGTCAGAGAAGGAATCTGTGATGATTCAATTGCAGATTTTAATTTCATGGAATATAATATTGGACAACAGTTAAGCATATTTGCTAAAATAATGTCCAATAATTCCTTCCCACATAGATTCACACCAAATATGTTTTACAAGAGTATAATCGAATTTATTAAAACACATAACTTAACTAAAGATGATTTTCTGAGGGACGGCCACAAATACTTGTATGAAAAGATTGTTTCAAGTTTTAAAGGTGAAAGAATTATTTTATTGCATCATGTTGATATAGAAAATGCCTGCAGTAATATGCATAGTAAGATATTAACCAATTATGTGAAAAGTTTTAATTTTAAAATTATGTATGATATATTGCCAGTAAAAACAAAACCAGGGATCAGGAGGATTGCTGGAAATGAAATGTGTGTATTATGTAATGATAATGTACCTCAGTTTATATCACATTTATTTTGGCGGTGTCGATTTGTACAGTACATTTATAATTTTATTAACCAAATAGTTATGAATATGAATCAATGTCATTTTAATCCAAATTATAGAACTTGTGTTATGATAGATTTATCTGGTCCTGAATTTACCCTTTTTAATGGAGAACAACTGGATGCTTTCTGTTTATTATTATGTATAAGTAGATATAAATTATGGTTACATAGAAATGCAGTTATTTTCCAAAATCATATCACAAATGTTTCTTCTGTAATAACCCAAATTAAGAGATATTTTACCAGCAGGCTTGCTATTGAAAAACATCGAAATAGATGTTCTTATGTGAAAGAAATTGAATTTATTTGTAATTGTATTTAATATTATATAATTTAATAATCTCTGGTTAATTTTTTATTCATTTACTTATATATATTTATTAGCTTATTTTTTACAACATTCTATTTGTTCACAACTAATGAAATTCTGTTTTCTTTCCTCTCTTACTTATTTAAATAATTATTTAACAACGATACATTATGTATATAATGATGTCAACCTCGAAACAAAATGGATAAAAACACTAATTGATGGAAATTGGATTATACAACAATGGTAAATCTTATTTAATTAAAATAAATTACATCAATTATAATATAATGAATCGTTATAAATGTAATTGTTATAATTTTTTTACTCTTATCTATTCTTATGTAATTTCAACCACTTCCGTGGTTAATAGTAAAAAAAAAAAAAAAACAGATGCACGTAAGAAAAATACTTTGCAAGTTCCTGCACACAAAATTGTACATAATTTATAGCACATTTAAATTTAAAATCCTATATTATTTATATCTAGGGCATGACCTAAGATGGCCTTGGTAGAGTCGTTAAAGCAGAAAAAAGTCCGCTTTTTGCCTGTATAGGCTATCATTTCATTTGTTATTCCAGTTAGTGTGGTAGTGCAGAATGTAATGATATCAGTGCTTTCAGTTGAATTGTAGTGGGTTCCAAATGTTGAGTGACTTTTATAATTATTCCTAGGTGAAGCAGTGGTCTAAAGAATCAACCAACAACACTGGGGAGGGAACAAAATTACCACAAATTCATTGAAGGTATCGGTAAAGCGTTGGCAATATTTCGAGCAACGCATCTCTGAACATCATGATGCAGGTTCGAATCTTGTGAAGGATTTCTTGCTGGTGCATGGTAGTTCATGTAATCGCTGCTTATATCAACAACCCCCAGCCCTGCATTGGACCCGAACAAAGGCCGCAAGAGGCTCGTGGGCAGGGTCCAGGCTATATCCAGGTCTAGGCCGGCATAATTGGTTGAGAATTGGTCAAGTAAAAACTACATCACACAGGTTAGAGCCCGACTGATCCAATTCAATATATCTGCCTAATTTTGCTACCCACTGCAAATTACAATACCAGCCGATAATATCGGCCAACCAAAATACACATACGACCACACGCAATTCGTTTAAAATTTGCATTTTTGTTGAAATGGCAAAAAATTGCACAATATTTTTTTGCTCCCCAGTCGAGGTTATTCGCGTGAAATGGAATTTTATTTTCTACCCTACCTCCGCAACAATTGCTTTGTAACACATCAAAACGTTATAACATGTTCATTTATCTTTCTTATGCGATAGATATGTTTTTTCATTATGTTTTCAGATTTATGGCTTTTCTTTAGGAGATTTTTCAACGAGTTTTCCGTAAGATAAAATATCGGTTATTGGTGGTCAAAATATCGGTTCACAAAAGCAATATTGATTGAGCTCTAACACAGATCACTTATAGCTGTAGTTTAGTCAGAACAGTCATTAATTTATATTGAAAATAAAAAGATTGAGGATAAAGAGTACAAGTACAATGTCCATCCAGAATTGAGCTTTTGTTAGACTTCACTTATGAAGCAGACCAGAAGTAAATATATCTTGTCAAGCATGGGCCACAGATGGTAAGTGACCCATCGGCGACGCATGTAAAACAAAACGCGTTCATTTATATTATTTCCTCACGGGGAGGATCTTCGTGGTTGCATAAAGAGACGCCAGGTTAGTGTACTCGGAATAAATAGATTATGGTTAAAGAAATAAACGCAATTAGACAAGATTTAAGCCAAGTCTATTGAACAAAATATGATGACACTCGCAACCAGCAAATATGGAAGTTTGGTGTCAGCACAGTAGTTTGGCATCAATTTGTTTGTTTACAGGTATTTTATAAGATAAGATTGGTAGAGATGAAAGCTGCTTAGTGAGTGAATTTTCTTCTCATATATTATTATAACTGAATTATTTTCATACAATACGATGAAGTAAAATTGGTAGAAATGAAAAGTGTTCAGTGAGTGAATTTTCTGCTCATATATTATTAGAACTAAACTATTTTCAAACCAGTATGAGTTCATTAACTTTTCTATCATAAATGGTTTTCCACTTTCACCTGAATATTGTAAAATTAAGCGTAATTAGGATAAAATGGCCTTTAAAGCAGTTAAGAGTCTTCAAACTTAGAGAATCTAAAGGACGGCAATGGCACATAAATTGCCTATCAATTAACCTATTTTGGGCTCTGAAATACCATTTTCTAAACAATTTTGAGCCGAGCCTCTGGCAGAAATTTTTCTGCTGTATTAATATGATATGTAACAAAACACCTCATTTTTACGAAGATTTTGGCCTGTTGTGCCATTATGACATCATAATTAGACTTTGAAATTATTGTAATGCCCCCCTCCCCCATTTTCATGGTTCAAAATAGATTACTGTTTATATTCATATTGCATATTTGTATAAATATTGCTTGTGTTATTATTACACTTTGGGTTTTATTGAATAAAACCCATCAATCCATGGCTATATGCTCTTTTGATGCAGAAAAAGATGTTAGGTGTGTAAGCACAAACATTTACATGCAATCTTTGGACCCATGTATGATTGAACGTAGCATCAATTCAGTATATTTTCATCCATCAAGGTTTGCACTCAAATGGATGCAGGAGACGCACACATACTTGGGTGCAACTATACCAAGGGCATAAGCATGTGGAGACAAAAAGACTTTAACATATTTAATAAAGTACTCGGTATCGGCGGTATCAGTATCGGGATATAAATTACGAAGGTGGTATCTGTACTTGTATCGGTTACAACGAAAATTTTGGTATCGGCCCATCTCTAGGTATTATATTTATAAAAATGTAATTATTTTGTGCGTTTCATTGTCGGGAAGGATAAAATCATCTACCACTTAATTATAGACAGTTCGAGATAAAATATAATCTTGACCAGAATATTCTTTCTATATTTTTGTAAATTCAATGTTTTTTCCATCAGTCCATACTTTCATTCTTGAACAAATCTTGAACCATATAGTTTATAAAAACCATAAAATATTCCTCCAACTATCTGATTCTAGAATTGAATAAAACCATGAATGAGTCATCACGATCACATATCGGATCTTTAACAAAATCAACATGTTTTGTGTTCTATGGTTCTACACTTACCTCAGATTGACGAGACATTAATGAATAAAATGCACATGGACAAAATATTAAATGAACGAAATACACATGGACAAAATATAGAGCGAATAAAACAACATGACTAGATGATACTATTGGAATATTGGTTTTATCGGGCATGGGCCATTGTTGTGACGAAGTCAATTTTCTGTTAAACCCAGAGTTTGACCTTGCAGATGTTAGCTTTGGAACTGTCTCAACATATTTCTTGGGTGTCATAAGAGGTGACAGAAAGGAAACTAAAAACTGGTGGATGATAGTACCACCACCACCCAGAGCAGCTACAACTCAATGCACCTTAATAAAATGGTCTAGTATTCTTTGGGTTGATGTATTTGCAAAATGTTTGATCCATTTTGTAGTAAGTCTGACCTTATTTGAATTGTTAAAAAAATTCCCAAATCGTCATTTCGTCATGTAATACACTATGCTGCCTGTTTGTTTGCTCAGTTCGATTCAATAGATTGCTGTTCAAACAAAGCTTTGTGTAGACTTATACAATATGATCTGACTTATACAAATAAAGATTCGGATGAGTTGTAACTAGCAATATTGAATATATCAATTCCTGGTCGTTTAAACCTCGCTATTCAGGTTGCATTATTAAACTAGAATAATGTAAAGTCTGAAGCTTAGGATGTGTGAATCTTATTTTGAGGATAAAAATTTGTTGTTAAAATTCTACTAAGAAGGACCTGGACATCAAGATGAGATTTTACTTCGAATACTATGGGAACAATTATTGAGTTGCGAGTAATTTTATTTCTTTGGTTGTGGTAGATTTTTTGTAGTATCCCAGTATACTAGCATATACATGGTAGGGGAGGATTTCATTTTAGACTGCAGGAGAGGGCAACTGAGAATATACAGATATCAGATGGCAAACTTATGAGTAGATTGTGAGACCTGTTCTGACTGTAATTTTTTTAAATCTTAAACCGATATTTATCATTATTTCTGTACTTTAGTTTTGGTTAGTGAGCCATAAATGAAACGCATTTCCAATTACTATCAATAATCTTTTTATTTATTTTTTGGTGCGTGAACTGCGAATGCCACTAGCCTGTTCTCGAGATATGGGTCAAATAGAATATATATCTACTAACTGTGTGCCGCTGATAGATCTGTCTTCGGCAGTGTGGTCTATTTGTGGCCCACACTTGTTTATTCATATATTTTTCTGTTGTTTTTATTGCTGTTATTATTCGTCCTTTATTTGTTTCCTAAAATTGTAAATATTCTGATATCCTAGTTAGAGAGCTGTGCTGGACTGCTCACTGATTCTTTTTATTTTTACTCACTTAATTCGAATAAATAAAGTACACATGGAAAAAGGAATTGAATGAATAAATTGCATTTTGACAAAACATTAAATGCATAAAATGCTCATGAACAAAGCATTAAATAAATAAAATTGATATATAGAAAACGACATAGTTTATTTCTTTTCTTCTGTTGATACAATTAAGATTTCATAAAGAGTTAAAAAAGTGTTAGAATAACTTCCGAATATAAATTGGAAGAGAGTAAGCAACACACTTCTCTTCTCTTACCTAAACATGCATTCGCTTACCTCAAAAAGACGATATTAATGAATATTAATGCATAAAACAACATAATTAGATGATACCATTGGAATATTGATTTTATTAGACATGGGCCATTGTTGTGACGAAGTCCATTTTTTGTTCACCCAGAGCAGATACAACTCGGTGAACATAATTTTAGTGGTCTGGTATTCTTTGGGTTGCTGCACCACATTTTGTGATGAGTCTTTCACATTAATTGAATTGTTAAAAAAATTCCTAAAGTGTCATTTCGTGATGTGATACACTATGCTGCCTGTTTGTTTGTTCAGTTTGATTCGATAGATTGCTGTTCAAACAAACCTTTGTGTAGACTTATACAATATGATCTGACTTATCCAAATAAAGATTCGGATGAGTTGTAACTAGATAAATGGAATATATCAATTCTAGGTAATTTAAACCTCGATTTTGAAGTATCCCAGTATACTGGCATACAAATGGTAGGATAGGATTGCATTTTATCGTGCAGGAGAGGGCAGATGACAATAGGTGACAATATGGAAATATTAGATGGCAAACTAGTCGTGGATTGTAAGACCTGTTCTAACTGTATTTTTTTTAAATCATCAACCGTTGTTTATCATTATCTCTGTGTTTTGGTTAGTGAGCCATGAATGAAACACATTTCCGATTACTAAGAATATTCTTCACAAAAGGTTCTTCACTTTTTTGTACGTGAACTGCGAATGCTACTAGCCTGTATTCGAGATATGAGCCAAATAGAATATATATCTACTAAACGTGTGCCGTCGATAGATCTCTCTGCGGTAGTGTAGTCTATTTGTGGCCAACGCTTGTTTATTCATATATTTTCGTATATATATTTTTCTGTTGTTGTTTGAAACATTGAAAATATTCTGATTTCCCTTCCTTTTTATATAAATTGTGCAACTATGTTGTTGTCAGCATATGTGTGTCTATATGTACCAATATATTCATTTCCCGTTGTTTACCGTATATCTATGTGTGGTCACTGGTCATTGTTATCCGTCCCTTATCTGTTAAGTGATTCAATCTGAGGTTTTGTCCACTCACCCGATTCTTCTTAAATATCATTTTTAAATACTATTGTCAGGAGAGGAGAAGGTCAAAAATAAATCTATCTATTTTACTAGCTTAGTTCTTTGGTTATAAAAAGAAAAGTCTGGGCAGTATCCCACATTTAATAACTTACAACAAACAAGCAACAAACATCAAATATGGAACGTGAAATTGTGATGGATCAGAATGCTCACAATGCAGAAATAATGAGGAACCTTAACAGGTTCGATTGGCTGATTTCATTTTGTTTTCTACTGTATTGTGCTCATGGTTGCTACTGTAAGATAGGTCCATTTATTTTCAAGTTGAATCTGATTTTCTTGAGATTTGAATGGAAATATTTTCATAACAGCCATTGATTTATTGACCAGAAATCGAATAACAATATATTCCGCTAAATTTTTGTTGAAAAAACATTTGCCGAATCCTGCAATATTCCAATCACAAGGATCGAACATCTACTTGATTTGATTCTTCATTCAACATATCCCTACTTCCAGTTAAATTCATTCCTTTTACTTATTGTTGTCAAGTCCAGATTCATTCATTTTTGAATCGGAACTTTATCATATCCTTTTAAATCCGAATCAGATTCTACTCAAGGAGTTCACGATAATTTCTAATAAAATGTAGCCCTGTAGGTAGGGCTTCAGAATAGTCCTAACGTATTTCCTGTGTGTCGTGAGAGGCAACTAAAACGAAAAAAAGTGGTAGATGGTTTCAGTATGGCCAGGGGCAGATACCATTGCACTTCACCAAAGCAGTTCAGTTCCACTTGCAATGTTTACCCAAAAAAAAGGTTTCAAGTGTGTCAAGACAATGCATTTTGTGCAAAACCTTTTTAGATTTGATAAAATTTTTGTTAATAACCTCCACTGGTAGTAATTTTTTTTCTACTTTTGTGTTGAGGATGAATTCGCTTTTTTTCAGTTTTCGCAAAGACAAGATTCATTGTGATTTCACAATAAAAGTTGGATCCGAAGAAATGCCGGTTCATAGAAACGTACTCTCAGCTGGGTCGGATTACTTCAAGGCAATGCTAGCTCATGATGTGAGGATATTTATGTTTGTTTTGGTTGTGCTATACCGATTGTTAATTTTTTTACATTCTCATGCATTTGGGTTATAATCTTGGATTTGGGCCAAGATCGATATGGGCTTCAAAAGATCTTAGTGTATTTCCTGCATTTCAGAAAAGGTGACTAAATGAAATCAAAGTAGCGGTAGAGGTTTTATTATTGCCCTGGGAAGATACCACTACAATTTACCATATTGGTTTTGTTCTGTACTTGCTGGTATTTTATCTTGTAGTAGCTCTTTGTCATTTGAGTGGTCGTTATCTGGCTCTTTTTTTGGCCCTGCTTTCCTTGTTGGGAGAAAATTTTTATAATAAAAAAGTCTGAGTTATTACACTACGTGTTGAGTAGAATGGGATGGATTAACAAGCTGGACTTGCCAGGACTTGAACTTGAGCTATTCAACCAGCAAGGATTGAATATCACATGAAAAATTTTTCATTCAACTATTTCTTTGAACAGATATCTCAACTTGTAAACTTGAATTGCATGGATGAACCGTGAATGCATAATGCTATTTCGAGTTGGTATTATTATTTTCTTTCCAGACAAAAAGAGAGTCAATCCGGCGTTGTTATCATAAAAGAATGCAATCCAGTTTGTGTCACGAAATGTGTTGATTTTATTTACACTGGGACAGGATCTGTATCGAATGAAAATCGTCAAGAATTAATGAGAGTTGCTCACATGATGCAATTACAAAGTAAGAAATATTTGTAGGATTGTCTTTATAGTATAGTTGGAAGGGTATTCAAAATGTATTGTAAAAATAAAATAATGTTCCAACATCTTAGTAGATATTCGACCATATTTTGTCTATTTTGGAACAAAATCATGATTCATGTCTAATTTTGCAACATAAAATTTTACATTTATCATGTTTCCATTACCAAATGATTCAATTTGATCAGAAAATGGAATCCCTCCTAATCTAAATTCCTTAATATTAGACTATATAATGATATACCTAATATTCAAATTGATGGTGGTGATTTTACTTAACTGAGTGACCAATAACTGGGACTGTCCTATAAATGACCCTATTTTGTAACAGAAATGAGCGACAGAAAGCTGGATATTATGTTGAAAAATCAGACGCACATTTTCAAGCCGCTAAGTTGACCGCACACGACCTACCCTACTTTACTATAACAGACTGGCAGAATGCTAGCTCCGCTGCTACATAGACACCCGAAAAAATAGTTCCATCAAAAGAAAATTCTGCAGATTGGCTATTTTTCATGATATGTATCTGTGTCCAAGACCAGCAACAGTACAGTACGAAGTTTGGTACGAAACGATTATTTTTTATACTTGTTACGGTGCAAAGTTCGATATTTATTTCTAATTACGATAAATTTTCGTACCATATTACCACTTGTGTCTGTGACTAAAAGAGGGAAATAGACATTGGGCATGTTTGGCAACAAAACCCTTATTTATGTCAAAATTGTAAACGCCAAATTCCAATGCATTAAGATATTTCTTTAAAATGATTTTCTTTTTTTAATAAGCTCACATGTCGTGATGACTCTTTAGTCCATTGCCACCCCTCAACTCGATGTTTAATAACGAACCAGAACGCATAGATTTTTTTAACAACAATAACCCTGTTCATCTATAAGTGACTGTTATTATAAGAGAGTGCTCAGAGTGCAGACTTTGAACTTGACCCAACCTATTTCCTGTGTGACGTGAGAGGCAGGTATAAGGCAAACAAAGGCGTAGCACTGGTAGATAGATGGTTTTACCCAGGTCAGACATAACTCACTGCACTTTTAATATGGTGGTTCAGTTAATTAACACTGATTCCAGCCTTGCTTGGAGTAAATTTTAATGAAAAAACATTTATTTCAGGGCTCTGTGATGGAATTGCTGTCTTCTTCAAGAAAGATTTGAATTCAGAATCGTTTATTTCGACTAAACGAATCGCGGAAATGTTCGATTGTCAGAAGTTGCAG